>JAVTVY010014986.1:0-68903 GCA_036873755.1 Hanleya hanleyi
AGAGTCAGAATGGCGTGGTTTTAAATGCAAGCCGCGTCAATCTGTGCATGCGCAGTTGGTTGTAGTAAGTAAAGTGGCCATTTTGGGGGTGTGCGGATGTGTTTTTGGTGTAGAGAGGGACCATCCTTGGTCCGAATGCGTCGTGGGAGGTGTCCTTTTGTAGCTCTCGGGATGTAGACCCCGATTTGGGGGCTGTCCACAGCATCTGTGACGTCATTGGTGACGTCATCAGTAGTAGTAGCGAGAGTGAGCATTTTGGGGCAGTGAAGGAAGGTATTTGGGGTATTCTCAGTCCGAATGCGTCGTGTGGGGTGTCATCTTGTAGCTCTCGGGGTGTATATTCCGATTTGAGGGCTGTCCACAGCATCTGTGACGTCATTGGTGACGTCATCAGTAGGAATTGTAGCGAAAGTGGGCATTTTAGGGCAGTGCAGGAAGGTATTTGGTGTAGAGATGGACCATCTTTGGTCCGAATGTGTCTAGGGAAGTGCCATGTTGTAGCTCTCAGGGTGTACACCCAATTTGAGGGATATCCACAGCATCTGTGACGTCATGGGTGACGTCATCAGTACGAGTAGTAGCGAAAGTGGGCATTTTTAGCAGTGAAGGATGTTATTTGGTGTAGAGATGGACCATCCGCGGTGCGAATGCGTCGTGTGAGGTGTCATCTTGTAGCAACGCCCACCAACGCCATTCTTGATGCTTCAACGCCCTGGTGAAATAGCTCAGAAGCTCTGATATTCCATGGAATTGTCACTAATTCTTCGAAATACAGTGATGCCCGTCAACGCCCGTCGTTACACCTTAACACTCTAACATAACGCCATGATAAAGACCAGAGAGAACAAGAATTTTTTTTCATATAGTTTATTCTCCCCAATGTTACATCATACCCACGCTGGGGGAGCCGCGTTGGGTATATTTACAATTCAAGAAGATTCTTGTCCAATCAGAGGCCACCATTTGCATGTTTCATATTCGTTCCTGTCCGTTAGATGTATTCTTGTCCAATCAGAAGTCTCCATTTCAGAAAGTTCCATCTTCGGCCATGTTCGCTCTGAACCGTTTATTCTAATCATCGTCGGGCAGGCCAGGATACCGTTGAGGCCATATATCCTCAGATCGTTGTTTGTGCATTCTGAGTATCTTTCAGTACATGGGTGAATACTTTCATCCGATGGGAAGATTCCGTAATTTGGTCACGAAGAACGTAACATTGGTCACCCTCTCCACTGTCCATTTGGTGTTGGGGCGTTGATGTTGCACCCATTCCAAGGGATCCACGTTCTCTAGTTGGGTCAAGAACGTCTCCAGTGACGCACGATGGATAATGGTGAAAGGATGGTCGAACAATTGGTTGTTGCCACTGGAATAGAAATACCGGAGTTGACCCGTCATCTTACGGCGTAAGATGTACCCAAAAGCGAGATTTAACTTGAAGGACGTAGGTTGGTCATTGAAGATGGCTTCCACGTAGCTGCGTAGACGGGCGAGGTCGGTCAGTCGGAAATTGTACAAGGCCAATATAGGGCGATGACGGTGGAAACAGTGTCGGATCATGGACCAATGGCGTCGAAACATCTCACTCACTGGATGGGCGTCCTGTAAGAGATCGCTGGGAACATCCACCGCATCTTCAAGAAAAAGTTCGATGTTGTCAGGCGTATGACTCGGAACCGTAACGGTGGGGTCCGGCTGGAAATCCAGGCTCTTCTGAACTGTGGGTATAGGCGGGCTCTCCGTCATTGCATCACCAGTGGCTTTCGTCTCCCCGGGCTTATCTTCACTGGGTCTGACCTTTCGCGGCTCCTCTTCAGTAGGAAGTTGTCGCCCAAACCGTAGAGACGGGACATGAATCAAACGCTGATGCCGTCTTAACTGACTGCGTCGTTTGAAGAGTTGACCACAATCCTTACATTGTTCCGTCGCGCCCTCGTGGAATGAGCGTTCGTGGCGCAGTAAAGCATCTTCTCGATTAAATGACCGTGCGCAGGTTATGCAAGTATGTCGTGCACCGTTGTGGGCGGAGGCCTCGTGGCGTCGTAAATTGTTTAGACGAGTAAATGACTTCTGGCAAGTTGTGCAAGTGAACATCTTGGTGGTGGACAGAGTGTCTCATGAAACGGCAAGGCCGCTTCCCTTTTATAGCACGCTAGGTGTTGATCTATTTTTAGCACACTCAGTTCAACTACCTACCGGGTGTAGGCGCACACGTCAGCAACAAGATCCCGGATGTACAAGAACCCGGATGTACCCGGATGTAAAAGTGCCCGGATGTTCAATTCACTTCGCCCACTGGAAAATTTCCTCTCTCCTCATGCAAAGATCACATCCGGCCAAGGATACACCTTCAAGGCAGGTCAGGCATAGCTGGCGATGGTAGCGGAGATCTCCGGGCTCTCCCCTGGTTGAGCTATAACCCACACTGAAGAAATCATCTATCATTTCCATAGTTATGGGCGGGTATGTTTTGGTAACTCGTTTGGGGAGTCGAGCGGGAACCGACACCTTTTCGTCAATCTTCAACGATTGCTCGTCTGCCTTGGAATTGGCTGGCTTTTCCATTTGATTGGGTCTGGTTGGTGTAGAGATGGACCATCCTTGGTCCGACTGCGTCATGGGTGGTGTCATGTTGTAGCTCTCGGGGTATAGACCCCGATTTGAGGGATATCCACAGCATCTGTGACGTCATTGGTGACGTCATCAGTACGAGTAGTAGCGAAAGTGGGCATTTTTTAGCAGTGAAGGATGTTACTTGGTGTAGAGATGGACCATCCGCGGTGCAAATGCGGCGTGTGAGGCGTCATCTTGTAGCAACGCCCACCAACGCCATTCTTAATGCTTCAACGCCCTGGTGAAATAGCTCAGAAGCTCTGATATTCCATGGAATTGTCACTAATTCTTCGAAATGCAGTGACGCCCGTCGACGCCCGTCGTTACACCTTAACACTCTAACATAACGCCATGATATAGACCGGAGAGAGAACAACAACAGCAACAACAACAAGGATGGCACATGAGCGAACAACAACAACAAGAAGTATTTTTTTTCATATAGTTTATTCTCCCCAATGTTACATCATACCCACGCTGGGGGAGCCGCGTTGGGTATATTTACAATTCAAGAAGATTCTTGTCCAATCAGAAGCCACCATTTGCATCTGTCATATTCGTTCCTGTCCGTTAGATGTATTCTCGGCTACTCTTGTCCAATCAGAAGTCGCCATTTCAGAAAGTTCCATCTTCGACCATGTTCGCTCTGAACCGTTTGCTCTAATCGTCATCGGGCAGGCCAGGATACCGTTGAGGAAACATATCCTCAGATAGTTGTTTGCGCATTCTGAGTATCTATCTGTGCATGGGTGAATACTTTCATCCGATGGGTGGTGTGTCAGTTTAACCACGAAGAACGTAACATTGGTGACCCCCTCCACTATCCACTTGGTGTTGGGACGCTGTTCATAGGCCCATTCCAAGGGATCCACAGTGTCCAGTTGGGCCAGCATCGTCTCTAACGACGCCCGATTGGTGATTGTGAAAGCATGGTCGTACACTGGGTTGATGGCACTGGAATAGAAATAGCACAATTCACGCGTCATCTTATGGCATAAGATGTACCTAAATGCTACATTTAATGTGAAGGACGTAGGTTGGTCCTTGAAGATGGCTTCCACGTAGCTGCGTAGACGGGCGAGGTCGGTCAGTCGGAAATTGTACAAGTCCAATATAGGGCGATGACGGTGGAAGCAGTGTCGGATCATGGACCAATGGCGTCGATACATCTCACTCACTGGATGATCTTCGGGTAAGAGATCGCTGGGAACATCCACCGCATCTTCCAGAAAATGTTCGTTGTTGTCAGGCGTATGACTGGAAACAGTAATGCTAGGGACAGGCTTGATATCTAGGCTCTTCTGAGCTGTGGGTATAGGCGGGCTCTCCGTGATCGCATCACCAGTGGCATTCTTCTCCCCGGGTTCATCTTCAGTGGATCTGTCCCTCCTGGGTGCCTCTTTAGTGGAAAGTTGTCCCTCATGCCGTGGTGACGGACCATGAATCAAACGCTCATGCCGTTTTAACTGACTGGGTCGTCTGAAGAGTTGACCACATTCTTCGCATGGACGCTTGGGTGGCCCATGAATTGAACGTTCATGGCGCTGTAAATGATCTGGGCGCTGAAACGACAGTGTAGGCCTACATATCGTACAGCTATACCGGCGGTTCCATCGTGCTTGGTAGCCTCATGGCGGCGCAAGTCGTGCCGGCGAGTGAATGATTTCGAGCACGTAGTACAAGTGAACATCTTGGTGGTTGACAGAGTGTCTGATGAAACGGTCAGGCCGTTTCCTTTTTATAGCAAGCTAGCTGTTGATCTATTTTTAGCACAATCAGTTCAACTTGGACGTCAGCGACAAGAACCCGGATGTAGGCGTGTGTGTATGTGTGTGCTTGCGAGTGTGTTTCTTGGATCGGAGCTCTTGGAGCTCAAAGCCTGTGGAGCTCAGAGCTCGGAAGTGACATTTGCATATGACCTCTGTGAGGTCACTTCCGCTTCCGTTCACGTGACCGGAACTGACCTTTGACCCCGGCGCGCAAAGGTTTCCACCGCGGTGGAAACCTTTACACCGCGCGCGCCGGGGTATGACAGATGACAGATGCAAATGGTGGCTTCTGATTGGACAAGAATCTTCTTGAATTGTAAATATACCCAACGCGGCTCCCCCAGCGTGGGTATGATGTAACATTGGGGAGAATAAACTATATGAAAAAAAATACTTCTTGTTGTTGTTGTTCTCTCATGTGTCATCCTTCTTGTTGTTGCTGTTGTTGTTCTCTCTCCGGTCTATATCATGGCGTTATGTTAGAGTGTTAAGGTGTAACGACGGGCGTCGACGGGCGTCACTGCATTTCGAAGAATTAGTGACAATTCCATGGAATATCAGAGCTTCTGAGCTATTTCACCAGGGCGTTGAAGCATTAAGAATGGCGTTGGTGGGCGTTGCTACAAGATGACACCTCACACGCCGCATTTGCACCGCGGATGGTCCATCTCTACACCAAGTAACATCCTTCACTGCTAAAAAATGCCCACTTTCGCTACTACTCGTACTGATGACGTCACCAATGACGTCACAGATGCTGTGGATATCCCTCAAATCGGGGTCTATACTCCGAGAGCTACAACATGACACCCCCCATGACGCAGTCGGACCAAGGATGGTCCATCTCTACACCAACCAGACCCAATCAAATGGAAAAGCCAGCCAATTCCAAGGCAGACGAGCAATCGTTGAAGATTGACGAAAAGGTGTCGGTTCCCGCTCGACTCCACAAACGAGTTACCAAAACATACCCGCCCATAACTATGGAAATGATAGATGATTTCTTCAGTGTGGGTTATAGCTCAACCAGGGGAGAGCCCGGAGATCTCCGCTACCATCGCCAGCTATGCCTGACCTGCCTTGAAGGTGTATCCTTGGCCGGATGTGATCTTTGCATGAGGAGAGAGGAAATTTTCCAGTGGGCGAAGTGAATTGAACATCCGGGCACTTTTACATCCGGGTACATCCGGGTTCTTGTACATCCGGGATCTTGTCGCTGACGTGTGCGCCTACATCCGGTAGGTAGTTGAACTGAGTGTGCTAAAAATAGATCAACAGCTAGCGTGCTATAAAAGGGAAGCGGCCTTGCCGTTTCATGAGACACTCTGTCCACCACCAAGATGTTCACTTGCACAACTTGCCAGAAGTCATTTACTCGTCTAAACAATTTACGACGCCACGAGGCCTCCGCCCACAACGGTGCACGACATACTTGCATAACCTGCGCACGGTCATTTAATCGAGAAGATGCTTTAGTGCGCCACGAACGCTCAGTCCATGACGGCGCGACGGAACAATGTAAGGAGTGTGGTCAACTCTTCAAACGACGCAGTCAGTTAAGACGGCATCAGCGTTTGATTCATGTCCCGTCTCTACGGTTTGGGCGACAACTTCCTACTGAAGAGGAGCCGCGAAAGGTCAGACCCAGTGAAGATAAGCCCGGGGAGACGAAAGCCACTGGTGATGCAATGACGGAGAGCCCGCCTATACCCACAGTTCAGAAGAGCCTGGATTTCCAGCCGGACCCCACCGTTACGGTTCCGAGTCATACGCCTGACAACATCGAACCTTTTCTTGAAGATGCGGTGGATGTTCCCAGCGATCTCTTACAGGACGCCCATCCAGTGAGTGAGATGTATCGACGCCATTGGTCCATGATCCGACACTGTTTTCATCGGCATCGCCCGATATTGGACTTATATAATTTCCGGTTGGAAGAAAACATCCGTCTACGTAGTTACGTGGAAGCCATCTTCAACGACCAAGATACAGCCTTCAAGTTAAATCTCACTTTTGGATACATTCTTCGCCATAAAGAGACAGACCAGCTCCGTTACTTTTATCCCAGCAATAATACCCGGATGTTTGACCAGCCTTTCACCATTATCCATCGTGCGTCACTGGAGACGATGCTGAAGGAATTGGACAGCGTGGATAGTTTGGAATGGGTACGACAACAACGACAAAACACAAAATGGCAAGTGGAGAGGGTGACCAATGTTACGTTCTTCGTGGTTAAACTGACCACCATCCCATTCGGATGAAAGTATTCACCCATGCACTGATAGATACTCAGAATGCACAAACAACGATCTGAGGATATGTGGCCTCAACGGTATCCTGGCCTGCCCGACGATGAGTAGAATAAACGGTTCAGAGCGAACATGGCCGAAGATGGAACTTTCTGAAATGGAGACTTCTGATTGGACAATAATACATCTAACGGACAGGAACGAATATGAAACATGCAAATGGTGGCCTCTGATTGGACAAGAATCTTCTTGAATTGTAAATATACCCAACGCGGCTCCCCCAGCGTGGGTATGATGTAACATTGGGGAGAATAAACTATATGAAAAAAAATTCTTGTTCTCTCTGGTCTTTATCATGGCGTTATGTTAGAGTGTTAAGGTGTAACGACGGGCGTTGACGGGCATCACTGTATTTCGAAGAATTAGTGACAATTCCATGGAATATCAGAGCTTCTGAGCTATTTCACCAGGGCGTTGAAGCATCAAGAATGGCGTTGGTGGGCGTTGCTACAAGATGACACCTCACACGACGCATTCGCACCGCGGATGGTCCATCTCTACACCAAATAACATCCTTCACTGCTAAAAAATGCCCACTTTCGCTACTACTCGTACTGATGACGTCACCCATGACGTCACAGATGCTGTGGATATCCCTCAGATTGGGTGTACACCCTGAGAGCTACAACATGGCACTTCCCTAGACACATTCGGACCAAAGATGGTCCATCTCTACACCAAATACCTTCCTGCACTGCCCTAAAATGCCCACTTTCGCTACAATTCCTACTGATGACGTCACCAATGACGTCACAGATGCTGTGGACAGCCCTCAAATCGGAATATACACCCCGAGAGCTACAAGATGACACCCCACACGACGCATTCGGACTGAGAATAGAGCATCTCTACCCCAAATACCTTCCTTCACTGCCCCAAAATGCTCACTCTCGCTACTACTACTGATGACGTCACCAATGACGTCACAGATGCTGTGGACAGCCCCCAAATCGGGGTCTACATCCCGAGAGCTACAAAAGGACACCTCCCACGACGCATTCGGACCAAGGATGGTCCCTCTCTACACCAAACTCACATCCGCACACCCCCAAAATGGCCACTTTACTTACTACAACCAACTGCGCATGCACAGATTGACGCGGCTTGCATTTAAAACCACGCCATTCTGACTCTACCCCACACAAGCTTTACATGGATACCTCACACGACCCATTCGAACCGTGAATAGCCCATCTCTAACCCAAACACACACCCACATACCCCCCAAAATGGCTGCTTTCTATACTACGGGCCAGGCTGCGCATGCGCAGACTATTGAACACGGACGAACCATTAGTGTAGTCAAGTGCTCCTGCATGAGAGCTTCAAAATAAGACCTCCTACGACACCATTGGACCATTGGTGGCCCCCCTAGACTCCAACACGTCCACCCCGTATGACCCATAGTGACCCTATGGGCCTACCCAGGACTTTTTTCAAAAATTTCACCGATTTGCTCCGGGACACTTCCTATCATGTTCTAAATGACGAGACGTGAAAAACAAATCCAAACAACCCTACCGCAAATGTATAGAAGTAGGTTTCCCAGGGGGACAAACATCGGTCCTATACCCCAGTATGGGCCTATATGGGTCTATATGGGTCTCGGTGACTTTTTTCAAAACTTTCACCGATTCGCTCCGGGACACTTCCTATCGTGTTTGTCTTGACGAGACTAAGAAAACGAGATCCCACAACCTATACCGCAAATGTCTACAAGTAGGTTTCCCAGGGGGACAAACATTGGTACTATACCCCCAGTATGGGACTATATGGGTCTCGGCGACTTTTTTCAAAAATTTCACCGATTCGCTCCGCGACACTTCCTATCATGTTTGTCTTGACGAGACTAAGAAAACGAGACCCCACAACCTATACCGCAAATGTCGAGAAGTAGGTTTCCCAGGATGGTCCTATACCCCCCATACCCCATATAGGCATTTTCCCGTAATTTAGAATAAAGTCCGTGTTCCGTATTTTATCAGGAAAATTTTTACATACACCCACCCTGGAACTAGGGGGAGATAACTCTATTGATAGGCAAGCCCCGTTAAGCCCGGCGACCTACATACCCCCCATACCCCATATAGGTATTTTGCCGGATTTTTCGATAAAGTCCGAGTTCCGTTTTTTTTTTTTTTTTTTTTCCAGGAAAATTTTTACATGCACTCATCGATGACTGGATGCCCCTTCACCTAGGCTTCACATGGATACCTCATATAACTCCATTGGACCATTAGTGGCTCCCCCTAGCTCCAAAACGGCTAGCGGGACCCATACAGGATCCAGTTTTCGACACTAGGTGACCACATCCCGACGAAATGGCCAGTTTTCGACACCGGATGTGCCGCCATCTTGAACATACGTGCCGCCATCTTGGGTATGGCCCATAATGCACCGGGTCAAAATACTCGCTTCTGATTGGCTGAGAGCTCTGTGACGGATTTGAAATACTCGCTTCTGATTGGACGAGAGCTCCGCATTGCGTCTGCGCATGCGCAGAATGATATTCCTACCGCACACCCAACCCATCAGATGCCCCTTCACGAATGCTTCACTTTGATACCTCACTCGACCCCATTGGTCCACTAGGGGCTCCCCTAGCTCCAAAACGTCTATTTCCATACCCTTTGGCCACCGAGCATGCGCAGAATGCCGATATGTCAACCCCACACCCAGCCCATCAGATGCCCCTTCACATAAGCTTCACATGGATACCTCACTCGACCCCATTGGCCCATGAGTGGCTCCCCTAGCTCCAAAACGGCTATTTTCATACCCTTGGGCCACCGCGCATGTGCAGAATGCCGATATGTCAACCCCACACCCAGCCCATTAGATGCCCCCTCACATAGGCTTCACTTTGATACCTCACTCGACCCCATCGGACCATTTTATCTTGGGACTACTTTTTCTCCGCGGAAGCTTTTTTCCCGCGACCGCATCACCGCCAGGACCGCATCACCGCGGATGAATACATGGAACTATCTTTGACCTGGAAAAATTGGAACTCTCCTGTGTTGGAGGTAGCTTTTTGGGTCAATTTGAAATACTCGCTTCTGATTGGACGAGAGCTCTGTGACGGATTTGAAATACTCGCTTCTGATTGGACGAGAGCTCCACACATGCTCCACAAATTTGCATAAATGCGACAGAATTTGCCCTTTATATACTACTCACGGGGTACATTATGGTCCTCGCCAAGCGCTTGCAGCGGTTTGATGGCCGATTGGATGAGGTAAACCAATTGAAGGGTTCGAAAGAGCCGTGGTTTGATCAGGGTCATTTTCGTATACTTCACCATCGATAGAGTCCACCGAGCGTGGGGCCAAAGTGGCTAAGATGGCACTCGAGGAACTTGGTCTTCTTCGTCCGGCCCTTACTGGGTTTGTGAACGGGCGCTTTATCGAGAGTGAGGTTTCCCTCTCTGAAAGTGCGCGCGCACGCAAACCCGACTACATCAACCCCAATGTGTACAATACGACACCCCAGGGCTATCCTAGCTCTAAAATAGAATACCCAATGAGATTGCTTCTAATGGACGCGTGTATGATTCGAATTTAGGCACTCATTGTGCCTATTAGAACACCGTTGACAATGACGATTGATTTTCAACCAGATGTTTTATTTATTTTTTTATTACAAGAATAAATACAAGAATATTACAACAATTTAATGGCCATTAATTGCCAGGTGTTCCCCTTACATTATGTTTTCCCTAATGTAGAGGACGTTAGATTGGAAAATATCAAATTGCAAACACACAACACGTTGGTTGTCTGACAAATTTTAGCTTCCAAAATTTGTAGAATTTTATTGAAAATCTGGATGAACTTGTAGGAGATTAATTTCTGGCACATGTAAGTTCACAATGGATTTTAAGCAATTTTCCAAATTGTGTCCGAAATTAATCTCATAGGTTCATCGCGATTTTTGATTAAATTCGATTTTTTTTAAATTCAATATCAACTGTGTGGTTAAGAATTAATCGCCTATTATGGCAATCTTTCCACCTATCGAGTTCTGCAGATTCGCATGCAACAGCAACAACATGAAGTTATAATGGGCGAACAACTCTCTATGCGATAGCCTATCTCCTGGAATACACGGCCGCTATTTTGAATGCTGATTAATTTTGTTAACTTGTTCTGGAAATAACCAAGAACCGCATCCGTCACCATTTTCACAGAGCTATGATTATTTCCCTTTGCAAAACAATATTCGGGTTATTCTTTGTGAAGATAGATTAAATGTTTAAAAGAACGTTGGTTAAATCGCAATCTGATTAATCAGCCACAGGTCAGAGGGGGAGCGGGTTTTTAAGATCTGGTTTTAATCAGATTGGTTAAATCGAAGTACGTTTTTTAATTGTGAAGTACATTTTTTGTTTGGAGTTTCATTGTCTATTTCCAGTTAGTATTTTTGGCATGAATGGCCGCCCATACTAATGGTAAGATTTTCACTTTATTGTTGTGTTTCCTACGTCCACTCTCGGTATTTAACATGTATACCTGTACATGAACTGCTTGCACTGCACATGCAATGTCATCATCTTCAGGCAAACGCTTTAAGGGCATTTTTTCAAAATACTCGGTAACAAAAACGTTCGGTTCATTAAACCTCTTTCAAATTCGCTCAATTATGGGCATATTCGGAGTGGTCAGGTGGCCACGAATGTGATTCGGAACTACTAAAAATAACACGACTGGCCTTCGTTATGGCAGACTCTTCTTTCCTCAGACGAACCATGGCTAGATGGAAGTGAACGGATCCCAGAAAAGTCTTTTGTTTGGGCCGTTGCCATATATCGCTAATTAGCGAATTGGCCTGTTCGTTGCGGTAATCAAGGAATGGTCATGCGTGACAATTTCTAATTTGACCAAAAGTCGTGACAGTACTGGCTGATTTTTCTGATTACAACGCATTTGGACTGGGGAAAAACAGAGTTCAATACAATTATCCGACACAACTATCAAATAATGCAGTATTTTTATGACTGCACGAACAATATGCTTACATACATATACATCGTGGCGTACTGGTTCGGAAATATACAAGTCTTGTGAACTATAGTCTTCAGTAGGCTTATACACAAGCTGAAATCAAAACTAAGGAAAGTAGCATAATCCTATCTGGTCTGGATGATTAGAGGATGCAGACCTACACATATATACTTACTGGGATGAAATGCGATTCATGGTTGTGCTTTTAGGCTGTTGAATAAGAAATAATGAACGCGACAAGTGTTCCTTTTTTCATTTCTTCTTTTCAAGTCGTGCCACCCAGAAGTTCCTGTCAAAAAATCCAGATAACTGATTATACATTTTCATGCTTACTTCTGAAAGAATTTTCAATTGTTTCTCTAAAGTGGAAAAGTATTCATCTCAACCTATCCATGCAGCAACACCAAGTTTAGGCTTTCATTGGCTAAGCGCTTCACCATCAATCCACACACGGATATAGCCGTGCAACTGGTCTTTGTGCTCAGCATAGACATTATAGAACAGTCGTGGGATTACGAGATAGTTTCAATGACCATGATCTCTTTCATACACTAGTGTACACATCCTTAATTGATCGGTATGACCATCTGTGTCTGGATACCCACGTGCTGGTCCTAAGTGCTGGTCTACACATGTGGACATGACGTCTTCACCGGATGTGATATCCTGGGACACTCATCATCCTATAACATACGGGTTCTAGAGTACAATCATCTTCGCTTACCCAAGTCTTGCCTTGGCTGAACATAACACATTATCTGATCAGAATAAAGGTCTGGTGATGTCATAGCGCTATAAATATTCCGTGGTCCATATTAGGGGAAGTGCAATGTATGACCTCCTTAAAATTCAAATTTGATTGGCTATTCCAAGGGAATTAACATCAATACACCCACCACTTGCCATATTTGGTGATCACACGGGCAGACATCAAAGAAAATCCTAGCAGCACAGTGTTGGCAAGCTCCTAACTGGATTGGCTCTATGACATCACGTGCGTTTCCCGGTTTGAACCGTTTACTCTATTCAGTAAGTCAAGGTAAATGACGGAACGTTAGTGTAGTATTTAACTTTGAAAATGTGAAGATGGAGTACAATGTGTAGCCTATACTCTATGGGTTATAGAGTACAGGGTGTACCACCTGACCAGTGTGCATGCGTACGATGACCTCACTTCCGGTGATGAGTATGCACGGATTCGAACCCACGCACCCACGCCAGCATATGCAGACCACCACTTCTGTCGCCTTGGACCATTCGGCCCTGCTGAAACATCTGGTCATAAAGATCACACATGGACATATGTACACCAGTAAATTGAAGAGACTACCGGTATGGTAGTAGAGATGGATACTTTGTTGCACCGCGATATCCGTGTGTGAAATGGTGGTGAAGCGATTGGCCAATGAAATCCTAGACAGTGTTAATGTATAAGTTCAGAAGAGTACGTCATCCCTGTGATTAGCAGTGGATCGCATTCCAAACTCAAGCGAAACCGAATTGTTGATGGACGGGTTGCCTGGAGGCATGACAATATCCGTGTTTTGATTGATGTTGCAATTTTGGTTCGAAAGCTATTTGCATGTACACGGGTTGACGAGCCAATCCCCATCCCAGTTGAAGAGGGTACTTCTAATCCCTTACGTCACTGATCCTTGGAATCCACATAGATTTCCCTCGTCCAGAGGGGCTATGAAAAGGATGATTTTGATAGTCGCAGCACAACTTTGTCAACCACTACGCCACGATGCTCACTTGTACGACATGCACATAGCCGTTTATTCGTTTGGATGCTTTACAACGGCAAGAGTCTGCCAGCCATGGCCCTGTAGTCCATTATACTTGCACGATCTGTAGGGAGGCATTTCAGGCCTGGATGCATTACACCGCCATGAAGGGTCACGCCATGGACCACCAGCCGAGAACTGTGATATTGCAGTCGAGTCTTTAAACGGGCCAGTCAGTTGAAGCGTCACCAATTACAAGAGTCTGGTCCGTCATTCATAATCTGCCGTCGTTCACTTAAGAATACCCGCGTCCATAATCCAAAGACCTTTTCCATATTCCATATAATAGCATGAGCACCAAATTCTAAAAGACAATCCTAGTATACATAGACATATGCTAGTTTCCTGCAAGAAAGAAGCTGTCAACAGTTTTCAATGATGCCGGCAAGACATCATGAGGTTCCAAAAATAACAAATCCGTATCGCTGATCAGTATTCTTAATCCATATAATATTCGTTGTAAAGTCGTCATCTAGAGAATGGTGTATCTCAGTCACGCTTTGATTGCGTCTGTTCATATGAGCGCCATAAGGATCTTGATTTACATGAGTTCATACGGCCCCTAGCCTTGGGTTAAGCGGAATTAGACACAAGTTACGAAACGTAACGCCATGGATCTTGCACGCTACGCTCGTATTTTGCTATCAGCATGCGATATGTATCGCCAAATTTAATAAACTTTGAGTGGAGGCGCTTGGTGGTTTAGCGCTGTTTTATAACTTTCTGCAATAATGTTTTGTGGCAATGATTACAATCGTCACATTTAACACAGGATCTAGCAAATGCTACTAGGCGAGATATGTATACGCCATATGCAGGTCCCACTGGAATATTACTGTCCAGAAAGGGATGATTTACAATGCACACAACACCCCGCGCCGCACGTACATCTTAGGGTTGAGCAGCCAGTAGAGATTGACCCCAGCATCGAGGACTTTGTGACTGACCCCATGGACGAACCCAGCGAGGCGTTACCCGACGCCCACCCGGTGAGTGAGATGTCCCGTCGCAACTGGTCCATGATCCGATATCTGCGATATCATTACCTTCTGTGAGACATCTCCAGTATACACAGCTACACCGAAGCCATTTTCAAGGATCAAACCAGCGTCTTTTATTGGAATTACTATCCCAGCGACAACATCCAAGTATTCGACCTACCGTTCACCATCACTAGTCGTGCTGGAGATGGCTGTGAGTGAGATCTATGGCAAGCCAAAGTGCTTTTTATTCCGAATTTCCGATATCGGGAATTCAATTCCCGATATCAGAAATTCTAATTTCAGATATCGGAAATTGCAATTCCCGATATCGGAAATTCAATGACAATTTTCGATATCGGAAATAGAATTTCCCATATCGGGAATTCAACTTCCGATATCGGAAATAGAATTTCCCATATCGGAAATTGTCACCGAATTTCCGATATCGGAAATGAAAGCTCTGGAAGCTTTACAAAACCTAGGGGTGCATTGCACACCTAAATGATGTGCGGCTAAAAACAGGCATGGGTTCGGATCTTCGGCCATAAATAGATGTTAAATCTTTAACAAAAACCTTGTAAAAGTATATATTTTCTAAATAGGCATTTTCTAAATAGGCACACTCGTGCCCCTATTTCAGGAGGCTTGTGAGCTATTGAAATCCTCTGTACCCCTTCTTCAACTTTTCTGAAAAACTCCATAAAATATATGAAAATGTGTCAAATTCTACCCGCAACCCAGCGAAAACGTATGAAATGATTTTCTTTTTATGTATGTTAAAGTGTTTCCCGTCCAAAGGACAATTTAAAATGGCGAAAAAAACAGGGGGTCGACCTAATCGTTTTTTGTAAACTTTATGGCCATAAAGGAATCCTCATTTTCGCTTCCCGAAAAAGTGCGGATTTTGGTCCGCCAGATATTCAATTCCGGACACGATTAACTCTGTAGTGGCGAGTTGGTGCGATCAACAAGCAATTATTATCCTCGTTTGGAGAAATGGTTACGTCCAGCAGGGTGATACTATAGATATCAGTTAGTAGAAAGGTAAGAAGAATTACCTTGCTGTCAAAATCGGCCGATCTTCCTTATTATAAAATATGGGAGACACCACTTTGTACGAAACCGTGGCAAGTGTGGAGTGCACCCTAGAGTTGCAATTTCCGATATCGAAAATTCAGTGACAATTTTCGATATCGGAAATTGAATTTCCGATATCGAGAATTGTTCCCGAATTTCCGATATCGGAAATTGCAATTCCCGATATCGGGAATTCAATTTCCGATATCGAAAATTCTACTTTCCGATATCGGGAATTCCCGATATCGGAAATTGAAGGTCATGAATTTCTTTCTCATGGCTTGCCATAGAGATCGCTCAACTGGATCCGTTGGAATGCGCTCAGACGTAGCGCCCCAACACCCTAATGGACCGTGAAGAATATCACCAATGTCACGTTTCCATTACCAAACTGTTACACTCGCTCGTTCCTTGGTGGCGATGGTAGAATAGGTGTGTACGGCAATGGAGGCTTCTCATTGATGGGACACGACCAATTTGGAGCGATAATGGCCTCTATACCGCCCAAATGCGCCCCCCGTGCCCGCCATCTTTCTCTTCTACTCTGCGGGTGCGTAGGCGTGTATCACTTCCGATCAAACAACACCCCAGTCGTACTGTACAGCACGAGATTTCCATCCCGTACGCCTCATTTGGGGCACGGATGGCCTATCTATAACTAAGAATCAAAGTACTTAAAGTACTGATGTCGGGTTTACTTGAATTGTATTCACTGTGGCGTTAAGATATAGTAATGTAGAAATGCATAGATAATTGGAAGCATAAGCTGTGATAACTTACTTTGTATAGAGTGGCAAATAATATTATGTTTGCCGATGCAAAGTCTATACTGTTCCAAAGAAACTCCCATTTTGTTATATGCAGTAGTTTACTGTGTATGGTTCAAAATTTTTCTTTCAGTTCAATACCTGTTTCAACACCTGTTTCAACACCTGTTTCAAACTCCTGTTTTCAATACCTGTTTCAACTCCCGTTTTCAGCAAAATAGATCAACTCAAGATTGCTTCAGCTCCAAGACTATTTCGCTTTTAACACCCCCAGATATATCAACTCCACCGTCATTTATTTCCTGCAAAAAAATTCTTCTTCAAGACTGGACGGTCACTGTCGCCTGTCGGTGTGCTCTCACTCCCCACACAGTCAGGTTGTTGACGCACAACTTTGATTATCAGATAATTACGAATTTGTCTACATTATAGAGAAGTAAGCTTTTGAAAAGAACTCATCTGTGATAAATAATAAACTTAACCACAATCACTGCTCAAAGACGAACTGCCTGATCTGAACAACGATAGATCTGATCAACATCGGGTGTGGAGAATGGACCGTGCAGATTGACCCTTCCCGCCGTAACAAATGATACCGGATAAAATAGAATGGAAAGGCAAATTTTAAAAGAAATCAACTTTACTGCGATAATGTTCACATTATCAAGTTAAATGCACAAGCTACCGTGCATTGTAAATATGTTTATGACTGTCAGACAGAAGAACGATACTTTTTTATGAATGTTGTAAGGGGCATCAAATGAGAACAGTCTCCGGGCAGGAGATCAAAACTACACATGTGCAGAAGAAAAAAGAAAAACTGAAGAGGGATACTAATGTAGGGTTTACCCTTGGTAAACCCGACAAAAATGAGAGCAGGGGTCCGGACGAACGCCCTATAAAAGCCCTATCGAACAAAATCCCCAAGGACAATAGCCCCACGGACAGAAGCCCGGCGGATAAAAGCCCCATAACTTTACAAAATATTTTAATTCAAATTCACTATCAGGTAGTTTTATAAACATTAAACTATGATATTAAACTAGTTATTTCATTAGTTTTGATGTTGGCTTGAAATGCGTCTTGTAATATTGTTTCACATTAATTAGAATGGGCAATGTGTCTGTGAATCAGTGTAATTTTTAGGTGATTTGTATTGAGTTCAGTGTTCAATATCGAGGTGATCTACAATAAAATAAAACTTGTTTCGTAAATTTACTCTCTTATTTTTAGTTTATTAATAACATGGTATGAGGCTTTTGTCCGCTTGTGTTTTTTGTCGTGGATTCCAGAGCCTGAATTTAACACAGAAGTGAAAGCAGAAAACCTTAAAAAAGCTGAGATTCTAACACATAATTTCAACAGATGTATCGCCGCTCTGCAGTGTTTAGGTATCTGGAACAAGTAACTACCGTAGAACAGGTAGGCTATTCGTCAGTCTGTGAAGGGCCTTAGGATAGGATATCCATTAATACCAATCTGGGATAAAATATGACACTTTCCCGGTACCAATTAAGTTTCATCCAGAACATGAATATTGACATTAACTCACTTTCTAAATGCAGTGGTTCTAGATCAATATATGAACTTTGTTTGCAACCAGCTGGTTGTTAGATGAGGTAACGTAAGGTTTTTATTATGCTGATCACAGCGCCCAATCAGGGCAGATACAATTTACTACACGGGAGATAACTCGGTAACTCTCACTTCTCTTGGTGGCGCTAATATCAAACATGGCAGCGCCCACGACTCACGCATGTCGAAAAATATTTCGAAGTTTTCTTGCTACATTTTTATGCAATTCCGGAGAATTGAAGTCATTTCCTGCACAGACGGCTTTGTATTCTACAAAGGTGGCATAGCATACGTTTGAATTAGTTTTATATGTGTTTTCCGCACCTTTTACATAGATGTAGCTCGTTGTTGTTGTTGTTGTTGTTACTCAGCTGTCACACTGCACTGCTCCATGCATAAGGGATGGGATCCAGACAAAAGCCCCAGGGGACGAAAGCCTCACGGACAAATGCTCCAGCAGACAGAAACCCATTAATTAAGGAAATAGTGAATTGAATGCTGTTGAAGAAGACCACAAAAATGTTCGTCCAACAAGCTAAACCCTACTGACATTTAATTTTGTGATATTGACAACGCAGGATTGAGCCGTTGAACCGACTCACATTATCTGGATTTGAATGTAAAATTATAACTATATGGGTATCACGCATAATAGAAGGCACATACAAAAAAAAAGGTATTTTACTGTGTTTTTCATCTCCCTGATTTGACTGAGTGAATTCAGTTTTTCCGACTCTTGTAATCCTGAATTTAGATAGCGTCATGTGCGAGAATCAGAATCACGCGCGAGTGTTCTAAATATGGGTGCGGATTCAGTTTTTGAAAGATCAAGCTCGATAATTTTTTTTTCTTTGCTGTTTATGGAAATGATAAGAGCTAGACAGAGGAAACAAATGACCAGGGAAGTAGACACATATGTATTCTATCCAAACGAGTGCAAAGCGGTAGGTATTTCATACATGCGTACAGGGATGGTTTGTAAACATAGAGGGCACTGCGGCTCGCTGAGTCTCCGGGGAGAGGGATTGCTGCATGAACTAATGCCAGTTCACATGTGCGCTGGAGTTGTCTGGGGGTTGATAAGCATGCAACCAGAAGTACTATATTTCTTGTACTATAGTTAAGTATTATGTGTGTTCTGTTGGAAATGTGGTGTATAATGACAAGATGATAGCTATGTCAGTTAACACCGCTTACACACTGCCAGCCAGCTTTGAATCCCCCTTAGCAGGGGAGATAATTATTTGTTTACACCCCACTTCCAAACATGGTAATACTAAACGCATGTATTGATTTTAATGAGCGCAAATCCACCTGATCGAACCCAGGTTGGGAGGCCGAAATTTTGCGATAGGAATTTTCTATTCCTACTAAGTCAGTAGGGCTTAGCTATAATAACCAAAAATGTACCGGTATGTGAAAGGAATTTTACAAAGTGAAAGATACACACGAATACGGAGTCGGGGAAAATTTTGTCACTCAAATTATGGTAATTATGACAGCTCTGAGGAGAACTTCAGGTAAAAGACACTCCATGACATATATTTCACATCCGTACCAACAGGTGCCCGGTAGCAGGTGTCTCAGGCATCCGGTATCTTACGCTGTCCAATCAGAGCAGTCACCATTTTCTGGTCACTGACCTGTGGAGTTGTTGACTTCTAAGCCGGATTTAGGTACAGGCAAGGTGAACAATTTTAGAAGTAAAAGTAAAACTATGGTTAAATTAAGCCTTGTTGTTGTTGACCTAGAAACCACCACCATCCCAAATCCCAAGGAAATCCGTGACCTCATCCAATGTCTGTCTGCATGATTTCATGTTGAATGATGCAATATTGTAAAGTTGTTCACTAAATGTTATAAATACCCTCTATTTCAGGTCTTTATCTATTTCAAACCATATATCTTATAAACTTATGCCCGATCTCATAATTATTTTTGCAGGTGCAGAAGTTTGCTTCTTGCCCACATCAGATTTTCTCTGGAATCCAGCCTACAGGAATTCCTCACATTGGTAACTTTCTTGGAGCCATAAGACACTGGGTCGAACTGCAGTCCAAATATCCAGGCATGATATTCAGTATCGTCGACCTACACTCTATCACTGTGCCTCATGACCACACAAAACTGAGGTACATGCATGATCAAATACTCCCAAGCAAATATCAAACAAACATGCAAGGAGACGAGAAGAGATAGCAGTTCATAAAATAATGAACTTATTTGAACGTTCAATGATCCCTCTAATAATTTGATCACAGGAAGTTGGGAAAAAAAAAAAACATTCAAAATTGGGAGGGGGACTGAATGATTAGAGGGATTATCGTACATGTAGGAGAAGCATATTACACACAGAACTCACCATCATGACCATGGTCTTTTGTACATGAATTCTTTTCAGGGTGCTTTATTACGCATGTCAGAATATCTTAAATCGCAATACAATCAAGGCCTAAATGGATGAAGTAAATTTTATTAATATGAATTTAAATCATAAAACTCCATTCATATTGAATGAAGGTAATACACTTGTCCTCAACATTGTTATGTTCCTTTCTTGCAGACAGAGTATCCTGGACATGGTTGCATGCCTGCTAGCCTGTGGGATAGACCCTGATAACAGTGTTCTTTTTCTGCAGTCCACAGTGAGTTGTAACTTAGGCCTGGTACACACGACCAAGTTTTCTGGTCCAGTTTTCGTGTAGCCATATGAATGACTGATGACCACAATTTTCTACAAATTCTCCGATTGTCCACTGTCTCTGGTCATGTCTACGACTGACCAGTTTTATTTGCTGCTTGCACCTGGTGATCCGTTTATACTCGAGTATAGAATCACATCGCTGCCTTTCACAACTACAATGTAGGAACTACGTTTCATAAGATGTGCTACAACAGAAATCTGGGGTACTGTATCTGTAGCTTCAAATCCTGGTATTTGGTCTGTTTCTTGTACTTGTAATTCACAGATTTGGTATTCCACAGGCTCTCCTGAGGTTCCAGTCCTTCAGAAGTATCAATACAACTCACATTTTTACACAGTTCATGTACTGCAGAAGAGAGATCGACTTTGCAAGGCAATCGCACAGCTCCATTCTTAGACATTGTGCCTTATATGATGACATGTACGCAGTAACAATTATTTCTGACTGTGACAAGTGTAAAGGTTATTTTTTGGGCCATATGAAATATTTCCATATTTCACACAGCACACGGTTCAGTTTACATTGAACATTTTAAAATTGTCATGAAAAGCTTGATCATGTGCTTTATAATATAACCTCTAAAGTGATATCCAATGTTCTTTCTCCAAGCTCAATCATTATTGGCGATAGCCCCAAATGAAGGGAATCAGGCATATTTAAAGGGCTTTAATTAAATCATGCAGTTTTTGTTTACAGCCATATGATGGCAAATGTTCTAAGTTACGCATATTTATTCTAGTTCAAGTTGACCAATTGGTTACTACCCCTCTGATATCAGATTTGTTGGTTTGCAGGTACCACAGCATACAGAGCTCAGTTGGATTTTAGGTTGTCTGTGTACCATACCAAGGTTACAACATCTACCACAGTGGAAGGTGAAGGATTAATGGAGCATTTACACTCCAATTCAAGTTAATCCCTGGAAAATGCTGTCTTGCCTCAATGACAGCAGGTGGTGCACTGACACTTAGCTGGTCGCATGAGCTCCAGTTCATGAATTGAAACGCTTTCCTATCTCTCCAAGCCAGGAAATATTTTCAATCTATCATAACTGGACTATTTTTGAGCTGAAAAATTATCATAAATGTAAGCTTATTGATGATTTCTTGGAGTAGAGGAATATTTGATCCATATTATCATATTCACACTTTAATAGTTAAAAAACCCCACCCCATATGAGAGAGATCGGAAGAATGAAGCAGAGCTCATGCGATAACCCACGTTCCATCGGGACAAGATAGCATTGACCAAGGATTAATGAGAAAATGGCAGATTGAGGACGGATTTAGAAGGAAAATGTGTAAGGAACTGTTTATCCATCACCCATAGAACTTTATGCAGCCTTCCTATTCATGAATAGGGAAATAACCTAGTCATAGACTTTAATACATAATGCCAAGTGCCTTCTTCCCCAACTCTATCCCAGTCCTTGAAGATTTCACTTAGTGCTAAACGCTCTAAAATCTGCCAATCTGTTTCACATTCCTGACTAACATGTGATGATAAATGAATGACTATTTAAGGAGATTATACATTGTCATTCAGTGGCAATTTCTGAGATAGTAATCCGTCCATTTATACAGGATATGGATATGCCAAAAGAGAGTGAGTGAATATGATTTAACGTCGCTTTCAACTATATTTCAGTCATATCACAACGTTGGATCCGATTCCTTTTCACACCCAGGAACCACACGGGTGGGGTCCTATTCCTTTTCACACCTGGGAACCCCACAGGTGTCTCAGTTAGTCGCCTCTTACGACAAGCTGTCTGAGGAGCTGAGAACTATTCTTACCATGACCTGCGATGTGCACATCGACATCCCAGGTCAATCCCCGGAAACCCACAGGGCTATATATGCCAAAAGGAAAATGGGTGTACTGTATATATTAGTATCTGCAACCAGAAGCAAATGAACTAGAAACCTTACTGTGGACAAGCTAGAATGCATTGACCATCACCTCTCTGCTTACAACACATGTGATGTAGTTGCATAGTACGATTGGTAGGTATCATGTTCGTGCAGATTCAAAACAAAAATCGACCATAGAGGTCCATGTCCCCCACCAGCAGTACCAGTTAGCATCCACCATAACTGGTGCTGGTGCTGCTGCTGTGGGGAACATGGACCTCTGTGGTTGATTTTTTTTTTGGTCTTTGAAAATGAAGATCTGTCTGATGAGCCAAACATCCCACAAGTCGATCAGTTCAATAGTGCCCGAGTTTTTGTCCGGACAAGATCCAGCTACTGAAAATCCAAGACAGCTGGCAGTTATCTTGTGTTACATAGGTAACTGAAAGCAATCACAACTAGAGGTTCCGCTTTGACCCTTGAGTTGCCGCTCCGGCATGAAGCCTATGCTGGTTGTTTTTTTGAGCAAAAACATACGTCTCCCCCAACCTCCCACCTTGCCTTGAATGGGCACATAATTTAAGGGAAAGTGCTGTAAAATTAATGTAGCAATAAGTATCTTAAACAAAGCTGCGTATCTAAAAATATTAATTACAAAGAAGCGATTTTCATTGTACATACATGTACAAGTAGATGAACGGATGGACGGACACCGGACACGGATGGATGCATGCACACATACACCAAAACCTGATCAAATGTGGGGGCTATCCCAATGAAGCTTCCATCCAAGTTTGGTGAAATTCCATCCAATAGTTCTCAAGATATCTTGCAGACAAGGCCTGTATATACATGTACAAGCAGATGGACGGACACCGGACGAACGCATGGACACACACCAAAACCTAGTCAAATGAGGGGGCTATCCCAATGAAGCTTCCATCCAAGTTTGGTGAAATTCTGTCCAGTAGTTCTCCAGATATCTTGCAGACAAGCCCTGTATATACATGTACAAGTAGATGGACGGACGGACGGACACCGGACATGGATGAATGCACGCACACACCAAAACATAATCAAATGAGGGGGGCTATCCCACTGAAGCTTCCATCCAAGTGTGGTGAAATTCCGTCCAGTAGTTCTCAAGATATCTTGCAGACAAGGCCTGTATATACATGTACAAGTAGATGGACGGGCGGACGGACACCGGACACGGATGAACGCATGCACACACACCAAAACCTAGTCAAATGAGGGGGCTATCCCAATGAAGCTTTCATCCAAGTTTGGTGAAATTCCGTCCAGTAGTTCTCCAGATATCTTGCAGATAAGCCTTGTATATACATGTACAAGTAGATGGATGGACGGACGGACACCGGACATGGATGAATGCACGCACACACACCAAAACCTAATCAAATGAGGGGGCTATCCCACTGAAGCTTCCATCCAAGTGGGGTGAAATTCCGTCCAGTAGTTCTCAAGATATCTTGCAGACAAGGCCTGTATATACATGTACAAGTAGATGGACGGATGGACGGACACTGGACACGGATGAATGCACCCACATACACCAAAACCTAATCAAATGAGGGGGCTATCCCAATGAAGCTTCCGTCCAAGTTTGGTGAAATTCCGTCCAGTAGTTCTCCAGATATCTTGCAGACAAGCCCTGTATATACATGTACAAGTAGATGGACGGACGGACGGACACCGGACATGGATGAATGCACGCACACACAACAAAACCTAATCAAATGAGGGGGCTATCCCACTGAAGCTTCCATCCAAGTGGGGTGAAATTCCGTCCAGTAGTTCTCAAGATATCTTGCAGACAAGGCCTGTATATACATGTACAAGTAGATGGACGGATGGATGGACACCGGACACGGATGAATGCACGCACATAAACCAAAACCTAATCAAATGAGGGGGCTATCCCAATGAAGCTTCCATCCAAGTTTGGTGAAATTCCATCCAGTAGTTCTCAAGATATCTTGCAGACAAGGCAAGGGGACGGACAGACATCCATCCAGAGAGACAGACAGACATCCAGACAGACAGACAGACAGCACAAACACTAGATGTCTCCCCCCAACATAGTTGGGGGAGACATAACTATCCTCCCACTGATGTCAAGACACTCTCCAAATTTGAAGTTGATCAGTTGACCCATTCTCGAGTTATTAGTCAGACAGGAAATGTGTGAAGAACCAACTGCTGACAATGCGCGATGGCTGATGGCGGCCATCTTGGATTATACAGGTAACTGAAAAGCATTTCTAACCATTCTCTCACCAATGTCCAGCTTCTCACCAAGTTTGAAGGTGATCAGTCCAATCAGTCTCAAGTTATTGGTCGGACAAGATCCAAGTGCTTAAAATACAAGATGGCTGGTCTTGGATTACACAGATAACTCCCAACTGTCCTCTCATTGCATGATGTCAATTGACTCTCCATGTTTAAAGTTGATCAGTTCAATAGTCTTGAGTTGTTGGTCGAACAAGAAATGTGTAAAGATCCAACTGCTGGATTGCACCTGTAAATGAATTCAAGATGGCGGACAGTGGCCATCTTGGATTATGCAGCAGCCCTCGAAATTAGCAAAATTTTGCATTTGGTTTAAGACGGCACAGCGGCGGCATTTTTAACATTCGTTGCAAGTAAAAAAAAGAAACAAATGCGACAAAACCTGTTGTTTATCTGTAAATCAACTCTTTAACTCGATGGGTATCTTTCACTGGTGCTACAAGAAAAAATCACATGGTGCTATATTCCCAAAATGCTGTTTGTTCTCTTATGCTTGAGAAATTAGACGGCGGGCCGCATTATGTCACTCGACTCGGCCGTGATCTTGACATTTGCACATGTGCGCGACTGGAACTTTTTCTGACGGTTTATTCTTACGCCGGTCTAGTTTGGCGGGTTCTCGCAACCAAAATAAGATTGCAATCAACCGATATTATTGGTGCTTATCACTGTTTGCTATACCACTGTTCGTTCAGAAGACTGATTCTCCGATGGGATGGTTAAAACTTTTTTCAAGGGTGATGATTTTTCGTTGTTCACATCAGCACATGTGAGGGGAGTCAACAGGTGATGTGACGTCACCCCTGTGAGGCTCTGATGGATGACGGGACGTTTTTCTTTATTTTTCATAAATTTATCGAAATTATGTCGAGCTGGAAGTTTCTGCAAAATATTCACAGTTGTAATCAATTTGGATATCCGAAAAAAAACTTGTCTAGCTAAATCCATGTAAGCGACATTTAATTCCATATAAATTTATAAGATCAACATCAATTTATGATACAGACATTAGCAACTCCACCAGAACCTCGCCTTTCCGGGTCTCACTGGTTTGACCCAGATACCATATGTGGTGAATCTGCATGCTGGGTATATGGATGAACAGACAATGTGGTTTGATACAGTCACATGGCACCGTACACATCGACAATAATTTATTAAAATGACATCGCCATATTCACTTATCAAATGAACTTGATAATGAACAATTCTATAACAATTATAAATTAGGTTAGGAAGATCTTTGAGATTTACAGACCGATTTTATCCACATCACGTAATTTCTAATGATAAAATGTTGCCGTCGTCAATTTGCCGTCGTAAAGCCAGGCTACGGCAGCTTTTGCGACGGCATTGCCGAATGCCGCCGCTAATTTCGAGGGCTGTGCAGGTAATTGAAAAGCAATCCCAAGTCCTCTCACCAATGTCAAGACACTCTCCAAGTTTGAAGTGGATCGGTTCAATCCTTCTTGAGTTAATGTCTGGACAAGATCAACTGGCTGAAATCCAAGATGGCTGCTGGCTAGCAGCCATCTTGGAGTGCACAGGTAACTGAGAAGCATGCCAACCGTCCTCGCACCGAAGTCGAGACACTCAACAAATTTGAAGTCGATTGGTTCAATAGTTCTCAAGTTTTTGGTCAGACAAGGAATGTGTAAAGATCTGACAGTGGATTATACAGGAACCTGAAAAGCAATCGCAAGTTTTTTCACACCGAAGTCCAGGCACTCTTCAAGTTTGAAGTCGATCAGTTCAAAAGTTACCGAGTTATTAGTTGAACAAGAAAAGCTAAAATCTAAGATGGCTGATGGCGGCCACCTTGGATTATGCAGCTAAGTTAACTTAAAAAGCAATCCCAACCATCCTCTCACCTATGTCAAGACACTCTAAGTTTGAAGTCGATCGGTTCAATAGTTCTCGAGTTAATGGTAGGACAACAATGTGTCAAGATCCATCTGCTGACAATCCAAGATGGTTGATGACGGCCATCTTGGATTACACAGGTAACTGAAAAGCAATCCCAACATTCCGCTCACCGATGTCAAGATACTTTCCAAGTTTGAGGTCAATCAGTTGAATAGTTCTCAAATTATTGGTCGGAAAAGAAAAGTGTAAAAATCCACATGGTCTTCTGAAATCCAAGATGGCTGATGGCGAGCAATCCCAACCATCCTCTCACTGATGTCAAGACACAGTGCAAGTTTGATGTCAATCGGTCCTATGGTTCTCGAGTTATTGATCAGACAAGAAATGTGTAACGGAATAACGGACGCCCGGTGTTTCTAAGTCCCCCCACTTATGTGGCGGGGAAAAAATTGAGCATAGCATCACAGAAGATGAGATGAAATTTGAATACAAAAGTATAAAATGTACATAATTGGTCACACCCAAGATCCCCCGCATGACACATTTGCATTTTGTCTTGCATGTGTAGGGACTGTGACAGTGCAAGAGTCTAGTGATGTAGCCTGTCTAGTGACGAGTGCCACTGCAGTCTAGCTAGTCTAATGATACGCATTTCTAGTTCATTTACTTCTGCTGACACACGATATAATAAGTTCTGCCAGTGTTCAGCATCTGTCCGTACCACCATTGTGCAACAATTCTGCTCACATCTACACTGGTATATCCTATTTTCTCACTCAGGATAAAAGTGAGAAGTACAAGGACGTAGGACTTGGACTGTTCACCTATCCTGTACTCCAAAGTGCAGACATTCTTCTATACAGGTTTGTCAATAGTTGAAATTGTGTACTATAGTATGGGAACACTAAATTCTTTGGGGACTTGACCAATGCTGGAACAAAATTGCCAATCAATCTATATAATTGTCATGTTAAACAGGTTAGGCCCTTTCTTTACCGATTCTCTAGAACATTGTAACCCACACTTTTTTCATTCCTGAACTTTGCTGTTACTGTCTGAATGTGCTGTAACTATGAATATGCTCTTCTGAAAAACGAGTTGCACTCTTATCTTAAAAGAACTATTTCACAAAATCCTCTGTGGCATACATGGATTTAAGAAATATGATCCCGTCAATCGGACAAGAACCATGGATTCCATCCATTAAACCTATTCGCTAAAATAAAACTATGTACCCTTCAATTCCAGAACAACCCATGTTCCAGTTGGGGAGGACCAAATTCAGCACATAGAACTGGCACAGGACTTGGGTAGAATATTCAACAACAAATATAATGTTTTCTTTCCCAAACCCCGAGTTCTGGCAGGTGAGTGGACAGAATACAATACCTTGATGAGAATCAGAAAATATGGTCCACACTCCATTGTTATAATAGAATTTAAATTGTGGGAAATTTGTTAATATTATATGTGATCACTCCCTTGCATTCCTTGTTGAAGATATCAGGTCACGTTTAATTGTTTTTCCAGGACCTGTGACCAAAATTCGAAGTCTAAGAAAACCTACATCCAAGATGAGCAAATCTGATGAGGATCTTAAATCTAGGATTGACCTCAATGACCCTGCTGATGTTATAAAAGAAAAATTAAGAAAGGCAGTGACTGACTTTACACCTGTCGTGACCTATGACCCAACTACCAGGCCAGGGGTCAGCAACTTGATAGACATCCACTCCGCATTCACAGGTCTCAGTCCAGATGAAATCTGCGAACAGTGTTTACATCTAGACACTCTCCAATATAAACTGATGTTGGCAGACATACTTGTAGAAAGATTGACACCAATTAGGGAAGAGATCGAAAGACTGCAAGATAACAAAGATTATCTTGAAAACATATTGAATATTGGACAGGGAAAGGCACACGAAATAGCAGAATCAAACATGTCGGAGATCAGGAAGCTAGTGGGCTTTAGGTGACTGCTTGAAAGCTTACTACAATTTTATTTTCATCAATTATATTTCTATATGCCCGCCGTGCGAGGAGGTGGTATGTTGTGATAACAAGCATTGTCCATCCGCCCACCTGTTAACTTTTGTCAGCTGTGCGATATAGACAGTTTCAGGTGATACATCAATAACTAACTTTGGTTGTACCCTACTCAATTTGACTTCAACATCACTATGACCGAAAATCAGTAAATTGTTATGTTTATGCTACAAGTACTTAAAGTTCAGAGATGTGGAATCTGTTGGCAAAGAAGAAGCCTGATAATTTTTACCCTGCGGCTAGTTTTGGTCAACAGGTATTATCGGAGTGATCCATCTGTCCGTCCATCTTACTTATTAACACATCTATTGAAGGACTATTGTCGGGCTTCCCAAATCCATATAATTCATATCAAGGTCAAATTCTAGTTGATGTGATCTTGTGTAGGATTTAAGTTTTCTAGACCATAACTGGAGATGGATCAGTTTATTGAAGATGACCGTGACCTTTTTTTTTATGGTCGGATTCACTTGTAGCCAGACTATACAATCTGTCTCTTAAGTTTTGGTTTCTGCAGTCAAAGGTGTTCATGGGATATATTGAAGCCCATAAGGCTCTTATAGCATAGGAATCTATTACAGTTCTTCTGGTCTGGTTCTCCGTAACTGTTTGTCTGTATGGGGATCAGTTTTGTGTACCAGAATACACTTGATCCATGTCACTCGAGAGATGAATGTTTCGAGACGAGAGCTTGGTGATGACAAATTCAATAACACTTCCGTTCAAAGAGTTTATACATCAAAATAAAATAGGACATCTTCAAATGTACTCAAAATAACCAACTTTAAATCTAGCTTATTAAAATATATGAAATTTACATCATTGCAGATAAGCATTCAATTTAGGCATTAACTTCATCTACTTCTGGTGAACTACATGGTTTATAAAAATATTAATATTTCTTCATCAGACTACATTTACATCATACTCCATGAACGATGAAATGAGATGTCTTGTCCATCAGGAAATGTCAATACTGAGAAAATACATATTGCAAGTGCTTTTTCTTTCGAGCCAGTCTGTGCATATGTATGTGTGTATCATTTCAATGTTTCCCCGACGTGGGCACCTACAACACTTCACTGACAGATTTCAAGGGAATATACATGCTGAGGAGGTCTGTGAAGAATGCACCATCATTGTCGCCTCCGCCAAAGACCATGACCTCGTCATGTTCCTGGTTCTCGTGATTGTAGGGTAAACACCAAGCCACATGACCTGTTCTCGGTGAAGGCAATGGGTCCACTTTTATCCGAGTCCATGACATCGTGTCTGTAATGCACAATGATACAAGAATATTAATCTCCTGCTCCAATAGAACTATCTGATCGATCAAGAGTTCTATTGCTCCCTACAGAATACTACTCTGCACTTAATAGCCTGATGTAAACATCTTTGGTAACAGACAGTTATGCCCAAGGTGAGACAAGTATGATAATAGCTAGTTTAGGTACCTAAAAGATGAAAAGAGAGGTATTTCAGTTGACAAGGTATTCAATTCATAAAAATCGATGGAACTGTTAACTCAGGACTTAGGAGTATTACCGTAGCCACATTCGCTCTATTAATTCAATCACAGAAAGTTCACTTTTCAACTCTGTTATTTAAACACAGAGAAAAAGTAATATTCCCATTCTTCATTCAAATTGAAGAAAAGTCATATAATGACAAAATGTGACACTTTGTAGCTGGTGCCATGGAAGATATTTCCATATAAATGCCATTTTTGCTGCAATTTCGGTGATTGGATTATTAGGGGAACAGAGGAAGGAAGAGATTGCTCAATGGACTCTGAGGGTTCATTTTGATCAGTGTCTGTAGAGCCTAATTTTCAAAATTCGAAATTCAAACTTTTGTTGGGGTTGGGGTTTTGGGTCATCATCGCCGTGTGACCAATAAGGTTAGGTGCGACGTTAAACTTCAAACAACCAACCATTCACTTAGGTTTGATAAACAAAGGATCATAACTCTTGAAAATATAACCAAAAGCAGAGAAACTTCATGCTGTACAACTTTGGGGCATTAACCACACATCATGCAAATTTCATACTTGTCCATGCAATATTAACCGAGATCCAGCCTGGACAAGTCCCAATTCACAAAGATTTCAAGACAAAAGGGCCATAACTCTTGAAAATATAAGCGAAACATCACGCTGCACAACTACAGGGCACTGACCACATATCCTGCAAATTTCTTAATTGTCCATACAATATTAACTGAGATCCAGCCTGGACAAGTGCCAATTCACAATGACTTGAAGAAAAAAGGACCATAACTCTTGAAAATATATGCGAAAGGCGGAGAAACTTCACACTGCACAACTACAGGGCAATGACCACATATCCTGAAAATTTCATAATTGTTCATACAATATTAACCGAGATCCAGCCCGGACAAGTCCCAATTCACAAAGATTTGAAGAAAAAAAGGGCCATAACTCTTGAAAATATAAGCGAAACAGGGAGAAACTTTATGCTGCACAACTGTGGGGCAATGACCACATATCATGCAAATTTCATACTTGTCCATACAATATTCACCAAGATCCAGCCCGGACAAGTTCCATTCACAGAGATTTCAGAAAAAGGGCCATAACTCTTGAAAATTATACCGGAACTCGGAAAAAAAACTACGCTGCACAACTACGAGGTACTGGCCACATTCCATGCAAGTTTCAATCCTGTCCATCAAATATTAACCAAGATATTGCACGGACAAGAAACTCTGACGGATGGACAGACGCACGGACGGACAAAGCGATTGCTATATGGGGGGGGGGGGGCATAATTACAGTAACATAATTACTGAAATATTTAAGTTTGGGGAGCAGGAATATAATTTACCATCTTTGGCATGAGCACAAGTAGTTCTTGTTGTGGTGTGGAGACCCATGCTGTAACTTGAGACATACAGGGCATATCCTGCCCTACCAAGATAAGGTATGGACAAGCAAGACATATCATGTAGACAAGTTTGACCAGAGACATGTGGATGGACATAGTGATCGCTTTATGCTCCCTTTTAATCGGTGGGGAAAAATGTCAGGCAGAGAATTTACCCATGCTGAAAATATGAGCATCGTCCAAGGCCAGGTCCCCATCATATCCTCCGTGTATCAACACTCTGTCCCCACTGAGAGCACATGAGGCATGCCAGCTGAAAAACAACAGAAAACATGTTAAAGGGAACTACCTTTCTAAAAGGGAGGTAAAAAAGGTCGTTTTTGCTTAATAACTTTTGACTTATTCATCATTCTCTTCAAAATCATCAGGCAACTTACCTTGTACTTGTCGTAATGGTCGTTTTTCAATGAAAGTGGGCATGGTCTAATTGTTAATAGAGAACAAAACAGGTCTAATTTCTATATGCAAATTAGACGACAATTTGTTTTTCCAATACCATCCTATGCAGATATATATGTCCATGGTCTCTTCAGTCCATATATTCATAAATTTATTGGACAAAAACGACCTTTTTTTTACCTGCATTTCAGAGAGATGGAGCTCTCTAACCTGTTAAACTTTTGTCAATCAACATCAGTATTAGAATGGCAGACCAAACTTATATGGACACAGACAAACGGTATCTGCTTTCTACCTGCACCGAATAGAATCTGAAGTGAAACTGACATCTATCTGTGCAGCACTAGAAATCCAAGCTGGATCACAAATTTGGCACGGACTCCCCCCAGAAATAAACGAATAGGAATTCCCACCTTCAGGACATTCGATGCTTTAATTTCATCTGAAGTGTCAATTAGATTCTGGTCATTCAAACCCCAGTTTTAAGAATTATATTCTTCAACATTCATATCTCTCCAGGAAATAATACTTGGTTTGCATGAACAATACAGGACTTACCTCCTTGGTTTGGGGGATGGCCCCACTATTTCTGGCTGACTCCATTCCATGAGTGCTGAAAATTTCAAAATACCAGAACTAGATCAATATATCGCCATCTTCATACTGTCAGAGTCAATTTCCACATTCACACGTCGAAATAGCCTTCATGTATCAGACCATCTTCAGTGTTCAAATTCCGAGGAATAAATTTCACCCATAAACGAGAAATGAAATAATGACTGATTGTGTGTCTTCCACAAGTAGCTGCATCATTCCTCGGAATATGGCGGTTGGTTTCACCAAATAAATAGAACAATCAATAACCCACCTCTATGACACATTTTGAAATTTTAATGGATTTGAGGTCAACGACATTGCCTGTCTATTTATAAGTCCTTTGAAGATAATCATAACTGGCGGGCTAATATACCAAGGCTAGTTCGAAGTGAGAACGTAGAAATGGACTTTTCAAGGCAGTTGAATCCCAATAGCTTGGTTTAAAAGTAGAATAGAGACAGATTTTTTGAATGAATGTTTGTGAATGTAACTTCAACTGTTCCAATCTCTGATATGATTTAATTGTTAACTCATGTACATATTCTTCCACTTTTAGACAACTGCTACATGAATTAGACACACTCATCGGATATGCATCTCATTGAATATTACAATACTCACTCATGTCGAGAATAAAGGTGTCACTGAAAATGATCGGGGCATCCCATCCCCCAAACACAACCAACTGGTCCTTGATCAGGGTCGCTGAGTGGCTGCAAAACAAAAACACCAGTATGGCAAACCACAGACTTTCAGATATTACCTCCAATTTCCAGATATAACCACTCGGATTTTCAGATATAACTTCCAATTAATTGTCATCATCCCAAGTCATGGTTCATCTATTAAATCCGAGCCATGATGGATAGCTTGTCTATATTCACAACAAATATCAGCCACTTCAATCGGAAATATTCCAGAGCACATTTGTGAACTCATGACCTCTTCAAACATGCCCATATTTGAAAGAATTGAGCGACGGGCAGTGAATGTCTCCTATGTTATTTCCTCTTGGACTTCAAAGAGTTTGTCATCCAGCTTTTTCTATGCATAAACTGGGCCTTTATCTAAATATACTGAGATCCCATTTAGGTGGCATATTGTCCCAAACTGCTGTTCATTGACTGATATTTTTCAGAGACGGTTCAAGTAATAACTGTAGATAACTGAAACAAATAGTCGAATACCTTCGCGGTATGTTGAAATTCCAAATATTCGAATAGTAAACTGATATTCGAGATGACCTCTTAACATTGTGACACGCACATGGTCTAGGGTACTGTCAAGTCAAAATGGCAAGCAATATTCTTGCATTAATTTTCAATTATCTGATACACTAACAAATTATAATAAATAATGTTGCACAACATTGACATTGGTTGAAAGTTACAGCAGCATCATCATCTTGAATTCTCGATCATGCTACTGAAATTCTAAGACGACCCCGGACAGCATTACCTCATTCTGATTCTCCATGTGGTTCAATGCAGAAAACGAAAGTTGGGAGTTTCTCATTTATGGCTTATTCAACTCTCTCCCCTGCCGGAGATTGAATATTCCCATCACTTAATGGACACAATAAGGCTGTCTGAAGAATCCTGATACCGGTACTCGTTACAGATAATTACATTTGTAATTTTCCGGAGTTTTTTTGTATGCTGCACATGGCAGTGTTGTTGTTCACAACTGACGATAATTACCATTCATTGGTGTATCTCTTGTTTGTGGTAATTAAATCAAATTACACAGGAAGATATGATCATGTTTACCCGCCAATGTCAGTCGACAGAAACTACTGCGTTGCCAGCTGGCATAATTCGCCATTCGTTTCAGCTCTACTGTAAAGCCCTCATCTGAGTGCAGTGCCTGGTACGGAGTGTACAGACCTGCATTATGGGGTATATCAACTGTCTGAAGTGGTATAATGGGACTATGGGAGAAACATTCTACTTAATAGCACACACTGATCAACATGTACCATACTAGCATAATTCTGCAGTTTCTTCTGCTTGTGTGAACCATGGTTACTGGTAGCCCAATGCTCTGCATATTCTGGTGGTCATCGACAGACAATGTGACATCAGACCGAAGTCTGGCCATGACATCAGTTATGTGTAATAAGCGCAAAATTTAGAGACCGGTTTCAATGCTGCATGAGAACGATTGCCTTGGCACAGTAAATGATTTTGTTTTTACACGTGATCCAGGGTTCGAAATTTACACCTGTCTACCTGTCAGAGACAGGTAATTTTTGAAAGAGACAGGTAGAGAAATAAAACACCTGTCTCTATTGACAGGTAGCCAATAATTTTGTTTTAGTGTTCAAAACATATCTTCAACAAAATTCATTCAAAACACCTGTTTTTGCAAGTAAACAAGGTGTCATTAATTCATTAGTGTCTTGCAACATCTAAATTTGTCATTAATCTTGAGTTGCATGTATGTGAAAATTTCAACGATTGCATGTTCAGGTAATTCTTGAAGGTGACAGGTAAACATTTTGGTCACCTGTCTCGTATGATAGGTAAATTATTTTGAATATTTCGACCCCTGTGTCTGTCACTCTAATCAAGTTGATCACCTCAGGTATCCCTTAACTTCCCTTCTAATAAAATTTGATCACCCCAGAAATATTTGGTGAGACAATGCATTTTCTGTGATTGAATTATTAGAGAGTTCGACATAAATGGTGTGCAATGAATTGGTGTCGGAATAATGATCACAAATTTTGGGAAGAACACAATTTCATGGTGAGACACAATTTCATGGCGAGAACAAAGACCATCGGGATTCAAAGTTCATCTATTTCTAGTTAGGATAATACCAGAAACGAATGAACTATAACCTTAGATTAGATTTAGTAGCCAGAATGCATTGGCCACCACCTCATAACACATGAAGTGACGTATACATTGTGCAGTAAGATTGGTATGTGTCATGTTCATGCAGATGTGCCATGGGAGATCACCTGATGCTCACATTCATATACTCAGCCTATGAAACATACATAAGCCCCATCAACATCCGCATGGTGACCTTGCAGTTCATCTTGTGCGTGTAGGGGCTGTGCCGGAGTCTCGTGGTGTAGGCTATTTGACGAGTGTCAGTGTCATCCCTACTAGTCCAATCTAATGATACACAATTCTACTTCATCTGCTTCTGATAATACCTAAACCACAAGTGCCCTCACTCACAGAAAAGGTAGCTTTTTCAACTGCAAGCAAAGATTGTGGATGTAACGTGGAAGATTACATCGTCCCTTTTATGACTTTGGATTCCTGGATAGCTTACCCTGATCGTGACAGTGGCTTTTCCCCGTTAACAATAGGTGAATACCAGCTCTCCATCACAGGGCTGAAGATGTGTACCTCATTACTGCATCCGTCAGGTTGAGGGTTAGGGCAAGGGTAGACTCCGCCAAATATCCACAGTTCATGACGATATAATGTGGATGTGTGGTAAGCCCTTGTGGGTGCTTTCCCATTAACCTGTCAAAACATTACAATCGTATATTTATGACTGCTGGCATAAAAAAAACATTTACTGGCATGATCATCTTCGAACAACAGTACAGAAGCATACCTTTAACGGTTCCTACATCCCATAAGTTTTTTATGTTATATTGTTGTGAGAGGTTATATTTGCCATTTAATGATGGTTTATTGTTATTGAAAATTGTCTAATGATGGTTTATTGTTATTGAAAATTGTCGAAGTTTAAAAAACAACCTTTAAAACCCTCCAATATTACGCTTGTTTGAAAACAGTGAAGGTTGTGACCTGTTGATCCATGAGTCTGATCAGGATCGTTCCTAGAGAGCAGTCATAGCAAATATTCTAGACAATATTTCCACGGTAACAACTGAAAATGGCATAAAGTTGACATGATGATATTGTCATACCGACGTGTTGTGCAAACAATGTCACAATAGGACGTCCAACACCACAGACTAGACGATATCACATGACATGATGATAATCAGGCTCTGACATCACGGGTCAGAGGTTACGGCTTCAATATGTTCTTCACCGCATCTGTTGAAAAGTCCATCATTTTTCACCAAAAAAAATATCGACGAATTGTTACAAATTTAAAACGGTATCTCTGTTATTTTCATGATTGTACAAGGTCATGGTGATAAAATTTATTAGAACGGTTGATTGGATTTTGTCCACAAAATTGGGGTAAGTGTATTTCAATAGAAATAACGTACAAGAAATTTCATGATTAACTGATCTGACAAGAGTTAATAAAGACTTTCTCATGGATTGATGTTCATTGTCTGGGGAGGGAGAAGGATTGCTTTTGAGAACTGGCACATCTATAGAACTGGGACATCATTTAACAGAGCTCTTGTTTCCGGCGGCGCAGCGCTGCCGGATATCTGAATTCAGTAAACATGGGAGCGGCCATCTTGATATTGGACGAGTAACAGGTGTTTTCTAGAGCCACACTTCACAGACGTGCCGCGGAGTGATCCAACTAGTTTCATATCGTAAAACGACAGGATTGTATCATCCGTTCGTGGTTAACACATTAATATTAATATTAATTCTTTTATAATGAATTCATCAAATAAATGTCCTTTAGTACTATTTTATTACGGCTGAGAGACCAAATCGATGACCATACATGATCCAGTTATTCACCTGTACGTCTGCAGCAAAATGTTTTGAGATTGAACTGCGAGTTACCAAAAACTCGAAACAGTAAAACACGCGGATCGGATTGATGTGTAGAGAAAGTCGATCTAGGCTTAATTTACAATGACACACATCAATAAAGAAATAGTGGCTTGATGATGGGTCCCATATAATGCCACAGCGCGAACTCTTACATCAGGCTATGTGAAGTGACTTAATACGTCAACCAGAGAACATTACTTTCAACATCCTAGATGGACATGCAGTTCATGTGGACATTTTGCCAGCAAGCACTTAACTTCTGGCTAACCCCACACTTTCTAGATGGATCCTTGCGCGAACTACATTAGTCAAACCTTTAATGAAAACAAACAAATCGATGTTTTTTTTAACCATAATGGTGCATCGTGACCTGTATTCACCAGCTGCACATGTAATCGGCTTGTAATACGCAGATTATAAGCTACAAACGTTTCCGCCGGCATTGATGCATCTGCATCAATGAGTTTTTACCCCTCGGGCAGGTATTGTCGTCGTCAGCGTCGTCTGTCTGTCCGTCTGTCCATCTTTCTTGTGAACACGATATCTCAAGAAGAATTATAGCCAGGCATTGTGAATTGATACCACATATGTATTGGGTGAAGGGTCAGAAGCCTATTAAAAATGACTGACCTTGACCTATTTTATCACGGTCAAATTCTAGTATTTGCTATATTTTTTGAAGAATTGAAGCTAGGGTCTCCAAATTCATATTATATATGCAACTCGTGATTGACTAGAAGTCTATCCCAGTTGACTGACCTTGACCTATTTTTTATAGGCCATATACTGTTTATTGTGATATAAGATGAAGAAATAAAGCTAGGCTTTCCAAATTAATACTATGTATACATCTGGCGAAGGTCCAGAGGTGTACTGAAGATGACTGACCTTGACCTATTTTATCAAGGTCAAATTATAGTATTTGCTATATTTTTTTAAGGATTGAAGCTAGGGTCTCCAAATTCATATTACTTATGTAACTGGTGATTGGCTAGAAGCCTATCCCAGTTGACTGACCGTGACCTATTTTTTCAAGGTCATATACGTTTTATTATGGTCTAACATGAAGAAATATATCCAGGGTTTCAAAATTGATACTATGTATACACCTGGTGAAGGACCAGAGGTGTACTGAAGATGACTGACCTTGACCTATTTTATCAAGGTCACATTTTAGTATTTGCTATATTATTGGAAGGATTGAAGCTGGGGTCTCCAAATTCATATTACTCATGCAACTCGTGACGGACTAGAAGCCTATCCCAGTGGACTGACCTTGACCTATTTTTTATAGGTCATATACTGTTTATTATGGTCTAACATGAAGAATATAGCTATGCTTTTCAAATTAATACCATGTGTACATCTGGTGATGCTCCAAAGGTATGCTGAAGATGGCTTGACCTATTTTATCCTTGACCTATTTTATCCAAGTCAGATTCTATTTAGTACAATATTCTATGAAAGATTATATCTACATTGTACAAATTTATATCACGTATGGCTGGACCTGAAGACTAATGAAGAATAGCACTGACCTTGACCTATTTTTAAAAGGTCAAATTCTATATGTTAAGTTTAAGATCTCCAAATTCATGTTCCCTATGCGATTAGAATTGACTTGAAATTTTTTGAAGATGCCTGACCTTGATCTATATTTCCAAGATAAAATTACTTGATTGGATTATAAGCTTTTTAAAAGAGTATATTTAGAGCTAAGAATTCGGTCACGCTCTACCAGAACCTCCGGCCTTGGCAAAAGCTGAACTACAGTCAACCCTACTAGATCACATTTTTGTTATCTAGTTCTAAAAATACACTGATGATGTTATACAATGCATGATTGCTGGGTGTAGACAATAACTGATAGCCGAGGGGTATTGAAGCCCATGGGCTATTTTCTTGTTCTTGTACTGGTTTAGACTGTATACCTTTATCAGCTGCCACTTCCAGTTGTCTAGGTCCAGCATGAACACATCACGGAACCACTTGAGGTTCTTGGAACCACCATACACATAGATACACCGGACCATGGGGTCATAGTTCAGTGTGTGGCCCAACCGTAACTCGGGATTCTGGCCCTCAAATAATGACTTCTGTGACTTCCACTTACGTGTTTCTGAAAACCATCATATACATTGAAAAGGATGAACATCCATTTTACATAACCACAGCAAAAAGCATGCTAGGAAGTAGACTTCTGAATGGCCAACTCTCTGTACAAGAGAAAGGGTCCATGCAGACAAATACCTCTAAAAGAGGAGTGGAATGACACATTGAAGTACATCTAACACAGTAAAGGTTTCGCAATCAAAGTTTGTAAATTTTTGCTTACCCAAAATTCAAGGACATTTACAGGACTAAATGGGATGTTTGGAGATCAGATTCAAGCACTTTTCAAGGACTACTCCAGTCATGTAAACAGTTACCACATCATCAGCAGGGTTCGAAATTAGGAGTGCACACATGCACAATTGCATGTCAATTTACAACTGTGCATGTAAAGTTTGGCAGAACACAATGTTATAGGTATTACAGGGTACATATCTCAGCTTGATGTGCATGGAATTATCTTTTTTTTTAAATCGAACCTTGATCGGTGAACGCATTTACCAAGATGGAATAATTATCCATTCCTAATAATCTGTTCAGACAATTACGGATTTATCTCTATCACAGTGCATCAGAATCAGACATTTCATGTATGTGCAAGAAACTATTTTACAACAACACATGCCATAATCAAAATTTTATAGAAATAAATAATTTACAGTAACAAAGGACTACGAAAAATACACCAACAATGCCAATGGTAACAGAATGGCTTGTTGCCTATTAAACATGTTAAAATAACCTCATGCAGTGTTGCCATAATATCACATGGGCAATTAGGTTATTTTGTGCATCATATGGCTAGATATGTTTAGCTTGAGATGTTCCTATTGAGTATGCATACCTGTGTTAAGTGTCCAGATGGAGTCTTTACTAAGCTGTTGTTTGTCCCCCTGGCCTCCTATTAACACAGCCATCTTGTTATGTACAATACACATCGCATGGCCCCATCGACTGCTCGGTCCAGGGTTAGCTGTCAACCAAAGCGACAGTAACATGATTATATGGTTAAATAGGTATATTATTGTACATATTTAGGTAATAATTAGGAACAGAACATTGCAGAATTACATATATTCTTTTCCTTATTTATTGCATCCTTCCATAAACGAGAGCATAGTCTGAGGGATGCACACATTTGATCAAAATGATCAGTAAGGCTGCTTACAAGGCATAGATACATGTTGGTGGTTAACATTTCACGAGTAAGTTGAATGGGATTGCGTTGGGTGGCAGTGGAAATGATCAGTAAACATGCTTACAAGATACCCCCCGGATGCACATTTGATAGAAATTGACGAATATTTGTAGTGGAATATAAGTATACATGTTATAGTAGTTTACGGTTAAGTTCATTCAGATTGCGTTTGGTGGTGGCACGTTATGTAACTAGTTGACAATGAGACCTTGCTCGGTCGCGAACGGATTGTCTACGCATGTTATGCTCCAGACACGAAATGTTACGGACCAACAGAGAAAATTTTGCCCCTAGGTGGCGCCACCTGTAGACACATATGCGCCACCCCGAGCCAGGTCTCATGGTATGGTAGCTACAGACAAAATTTGAGAAGAATCTAATCAGCGGTTGTCAAGTTATGCTCCAGAAACGAAATGTTATGGACCAACTAAGAAATTCTGCCCATACGAATTAACTAGTTGACAATGAGATCTTGCTCGGTCGCGAACGGATTGTCTACGCATGTTATGCTCCAGACACGAAATGTTACGGACCAACAGAGAAAATTTTGCCCCTAGGTGGCACCACCTGTAGACACATATGCGCCACCCCGAGCCAGGTCTCATGGTATGGTAGCTACAGACATAATTTGAGAAGAATCTAATCAGCGGTTGTCAAGTTATGCTCCGAAAACGACAGGTTACGGACCGACAAGAGAAAATTTGTACCCTAGGTGGCGCCACTTGTAGACGAATATGCGCCAAACCCACTCCCAAGCAAGGTCTCATGGTATGGTAGCTACATACCAAATTTGAGAGGAATCCAAGTAGTGTACGGGGGGTATAAAAAAAGTACAAAGGTTGGGCAACAATTCAGTTCTATGGTATTGCTGGGTCATTTACAGTCCTTGAACAAAGGGAGATACGATAAACAGTATATGGCTGTGGTAGGCATAAAAAAAAGTTGCCTACTTCCCAATGACACCCCATGTACTTTTTTCTGGAACAGACCTTAGAGCATTACAGGCAACTTATGGCAGCTTTGGCATGTACTCACTTCGACTGGTGACATCTCTACATACAGACAGTCTCTCTGCACAGCTGCCTGCAGGATTATTACCACATCCCTGTACGTTCTCCTTGTTACACTCTTTGCTTGGCGTACTGTCTTTGTTCGGGGTCTTCAGCTCACTTCGGAATGCCCTCATTCGTGTAGCAATTTTCATCTTGTTTGGTGTGGGTCCAGTAGGAGTTCTTTCCCCTTTGTGTCGTTGCTTGGCAGCTGACTTGATCTTGCCTGATGGTGTTTTCTCATTAGTGAGAGCCTGTGAAAGTTAGAGGTTCTTTATAATGACACAAACCAAGTGAGAATCATGAATGCTTAGCCTCATTGAAAGGCAACTTCTGCAAGCCTTGTGTATCCTGACAGCCAGAAAGATTTCATATTGGGAATCCAGTGTGAAATTGTGAAATGGTGAGATTCTCAGATATCAGGCAGAATGACCACTGTCCACTATACACACAGTACACTATCCAGACATAATACCAATTTCAAGATGCATGTGTACACATGTACACTATAGCCACTTTCCAAAGGCAAAATTCCCTGCAGGTCATGTGCAGAGGGCCTACAGAGGGCATGAAGTTTGTTTGGCATCCCCTGCAGGGGATTTCTCAGGGTGGCACGTACTGTACATGTGTGAATTACCTGACCATCGGATCCACTATTTTTTTAGGATCCGAGGAGAAAGCACCAATTTAAACTCGGCCCCTTCCAGGCCATTTACACATGGACTACAGGAAACCTGCAGGTCTTACTTAGGTGGTCATAAATTGGTTAATTGGAAAGTGGGTGTTCTGTATTTCATTGAGTTTTTATGGTTTTTGACAAGGTCAATTCAATATTTCAGGTCAAGAGTAGACTGGTCAATCTATAGGCCATTGTCACTTAATTAGTTGTTTAGCATGACCAGCCCCCATCTATATTTTGAGGGCAAATAATTAAAATAGAGGAGGGATTTATATTTTCACAGGTAAAACTTACTCATTTTCTTCATATTCGCATACAATTGGTTCACAATTTAATAATTAATAATAAATAATTATAGCATTTAGCATGTGTATTTAAAAAATCAAGGTCATGCTAAACAACCAATCAATTGACAATGGCCATATTGAGGTCTTGTGTGTATGTCTTTTAAATTTGAATTGAACACATAATTAAAATTTGGCCTAAACTGAGACTGACAATTACCATCTGTGGTGAACTCTCCAGATATTCATTCATATCGTCAGCTTTTCTCTTCTTCTGTGCGCTACTGGTGGCGTAATCAGCCAGAACTTTGTCCAGGTCACAGGTGGCAGTAACTTTCAGGGTCATGATGCCCTCACAACTGTTCTTTAACAAATCAGGTAAGGAGTCTGCAGTCTTTTTTCTCTCCCAAACAATAGTTCTGAATGGAGACAAAATTAAAATTAGCTTCATAGAAGTATTAACTACATTGTATGTAATTATATTAATCAGCCCAGCATTTTATACACTCTAAAAAAATTGAACATTAAAAAATCTGGCAAATGGATGTTGAATACGGATGTATCGTAATAAATGTGCAACATATTAAAATTGGGGAAACCCCTATCTAAAGCCTAAACATAAAATAATTAACATGCAATGCATGTGAAAACTGAAAACTCAGTGAAAATGCAGGCAGGTGCTGTGTGCAAGTGTATTCGAGTGAAAATTGGCAAAATCAATCTTTATACAATACAGCAATATGCCTATTAATAAATCAATGGTAAGACCTGTTTAATTTGTGTCTCTTTCAATTAAATCATTATGATCATGAATTTGTCCATGTTCTTATACAGAGAAAATGTCCATATCATACATGTATTACCTGTGTCAAATGTAGGGTCACATGTCACATTATCAGAATATGTCCATTTAACAAATTATGGCATCAATTAAAATGATTAGCTTTAATTGTCAAGGCTTGAATGGAGATCAGAAGAGGCAGGATGTTTTTCATTATCTGAAAAATAAGAACTATTCGATTTACTGTTTACAGGATGTACACTTTCCCGAACAGTTAATTAAAACGGTAGAAAAAGAATGGGGTTACAAATGCTATGTGAGTCCTTCAGCTAGTAACTCGCGTGGGGTTGCCATACTCTTCAACAATAACTTTGAATTTAAAGTAGAAGGTGAGAAGTGTGACTCGAGTGGTAACCTATTAGCTTTGTCACTAACAATACATGGTAATAATATTACTTTAATTAATCTATATGGGCCAAATAACGATTCCCCAACTTTCTATGCAGAGGAAGTTAATCAAATGATCGAAGATTTTAATAATCCGTTTTTAATTATGTGTGGCGATTGGAATTTAGTCCAAAATCCAGAGATGGATTACTATAATTATAGTCATGTAAACAATCCCAGAGCTCGTCAGACTGTTCTAGAAATGGTAGAAGATTTAAATTTGGCTGATCCCTGGAGACTTCAACATAAGACAGACAAAAAATTTACTTGGTTTCGAAAAATACCCAGGCAAGCAGCTAGACTGGACTATTTTATGGTTTCAAGTGAACTTATGGGCTTTGTTGACAAATCTTCATTGATGCCTGGCTATAGATCGGACCATTCAATAATATTTTTGGAATTTAACTTCACTGAAACTATGAGGGGGAAGGGTTTTTGGAAATTCAGTAACAATCTCTTAAAGGATCCAGATTATGTTAAACAAGTCAAGTCTACTATATCTCAGTTAATTACTCAATATTCTGATGAACCAAATGTAGAACCAAAACTGGACACCACGGTGAAAATTGACGACGATCTATTTTTGGAAACTTTACTTATGACAGTACGAGGGAAAACTATATCTCACTCTGCATATATTCGAAAAAAGCATAATGAAAAAATAAAAGAACTTGAGACGAGCATCGAGGATTTGTTCCACCAGTTACCATGTTCTGATGCTGAAGTCAGTGAGCAATATGAACAAAAAAAAACAAGAACTTAACGGCTGGACTAATGGAAGGTGTTATGATCCGCTCTAGAGCCAGGTGGATAGAGGAAGGTGAAAAACCGACCAAATACTTTTTTAATCTAGAAAAGCGGAATTACACAAATAAGAGCATCTCTAAACTCGTTCTCCAAAATGGCAGTGAAATTACAGTTTCTCGTGATATTATTGAAGAAACACATAATTTTTACTGTAACCTCTATAAAAGTAGGGATGATGAATTAATAGATGTTGATCTCCATTCTTCCCTTGACAATCATGAACAAAACATTCCGAAACTGTCAGCAGACATCTCCCAATCTCTCGAAGGAGAGATAACTTATGTAGAAGGCCTCACAGCATTGAAAAGGATGAAGAACAACAAGAGTGCGGGGGTATCTGGCTTCACTACAGAGTTCTTTAAGTTTTTCTGGTCAAATATAGGACATTATGTAATCCGGGCCATAAATTGCTGCTATCGGAAGGGTGAAATGTCTGCTTCAATGAAGGAAGGTCTTATCACGCTAATTCCAAAAGGAGATAAACGAAGAGACCATTTGAAAAACTGGCGTCCTATTACGCTACTTGATGTCATTTATAAACTCACCTCGGCCTGCATTGCCGAAAGACTGAAGAGGGTGCTGCCATTGATACACGAGAATCAGAAAGGGTTCCTTGCGAATCGTTTCATCGGAGAAAATATTAGGCTGCTATACGATGTTCTAGATTATACTGAAGAAAATGACATAGGGGGACTTTTGTTACTAATTGACTTCGAAAAAGCATTCGATTCTGTTTCATGGTCATTTATCGAAAAGGTACTAGTCTATTTCAATTTTGGTAACGACATTATCCATTGGATTAAAACTCTGTTTAAGGGCGTTAGATCTAGAATTTGTCAAAATGGATGCACAAGCGCTCCCTTTTCGGGCACAAGCGCCGTACCTTTTTCTCCTCTGTGCGGAGATATTAGGATTACTTATTAGAGATAATACAAAGATAAAGGGGTTTCTATTTATGATAAGGAGTATAAATTACTCCAATATGCCGACGATACCGGCCTGATTCTTGATGGCAGTGAGGAATCCTTAAGAGAAGCTATGGATACACTAAATTTTTTTGCAAAGATATCCGGCCTGAGAGTAAACATAGATAAAACAAAGGCTGTACCTATTGGCAGTTTAAAAAACTCTGTAGAAGCGATCGGACGTAGTCAAGGGTTATCCTGTAACAATAATCCATTTTGTTTCTTAGGTATTACGTTTTGCTTAGATTTGCCACAAATGATAGCGTTGAACTACAACGAAAAAGTTAAGGACATGTGCCGATTTGAAACCATTTGGAAAAATTACTATTGTGAAATCTTGTGTTATATCCAAAATAACCTATCTTCTTCTTACACTCCCTAATCCCGGTAAGGATATTCTCGAGGAATGTGAGAAAATGCTATTTAAATTTATTTGGAATAATAAGCATGCCTGATAAAATAGCAAGAAAAACTCTTATACAGGACTTTTCCAGGGGTGGATTCAGAATGATACATTTAGAATCATTCCAAAAGTCATTGAAAATTTCTTGGATTAGACGGCTAATTAGAACCAATGCACAATGGGCAACATTGCTGGCAGATTCAGCCGACATAACAGCCAAGTCTCTCTGGACTCTTGGACCCTGTTTCGTTAAGTTGATTTTGGGCAAAATAAGTAATGTATTTTGGAGAGATGTCTGTTTCGCCTATCTAGACTTCTGCAATAACCTTGAAATCCGGACAATAGTTGATATTTTTTCACAGCCGCTATGGTACAACGGCAATGTGCTGTCAGATCGATGGTAAACCGGTAACGGAATAATATTTATATCCGATTTTTTCGATGAGAAGGGCATACCACGTTCTTATAGGAACTTCTGTGTGTCCTATAATATAAGAACACCTTGGCTTTTACATTATTTTATGGCCTCTTACACTTACGCTGATAAACAGCTTGTATCACTGACGTCCCTGCTCTCCTTGTTCTCCCGCTGATTCACATCGCATATTTCGCGCCTCTTGGCCGTACGGGGGCGCTCTGCACAGGTCAACCACCAATGACCAATGAATATCACTCTTCCGGAAGAGTCTTGTTCCGCTTTGTTTATCATGGCAACCAACATCGGGCATCCGCCACCTTTTCTCTCAGTGGGTGAGAGGTCTTTCGGCCAGTCACCATTAAATGTTTCCATCAAATTACGACGCTAAGCTGCCAAGATTAGTCTCTCGGTAACAGTAATAAATTACCCAGCGTATATGACATCTAATGAGTGATAACTGTGTGAAAAAACTTGAGAAACTAGGGAACTATTTGTTCAAAATCAACTGTGTATTAAAGCAATATGAGTCGTCTCCTTCTTCAAACGTTCATATGTCGTTAACGGCAAAAATAACAATAAACGGACGGCAAAACAGCTCTAATTACTTTAATTTCGGAGTTAAGATTGAACAGATTTTTGGATAACTTCCTCCATTGTTTTGTAAGGTTCGTCAACTGATTGCAAATATTTGATCACCGATACCTTCAAATAATTAACAAATAATTCCCTGTAAATGTTGTTAATATCCCACTGATAAGACCACGCTTTATCATCATGAGTATATAAGGAGATCAAGCTGCCTACATTGGTAACGTAAAAACACCGTTCAATTGTTACAGATTTTGAATTGAATATTGACTGTTAATAAATACGGGGAAAAGTTCCTTTGAGAGATGCGGTAAGAGGGGTTGTCGATGTCAAAATATTGGCATGGATCTCACTATAAGGCATGACTGTTTAGAATGTGAGTGTGGCGTAATTTCGATCACGTGAGGTAGTTAGCCAATCGTGGTTAGTATGAAGAATCTGGTTACCTCCGAGCTATTACGGCACAGCGATTGGGTATCCAGATAAAGCGCCCCCTTACGGCCAAGAGGCGCGAGTTAGACGATGTGAATCAGCGGGGGAACAAGGAGAGAAGGGACGTCAGTGATACAAGCTGAATAGTATGAGCGTATCTTACACTGTGTATTAGAATATATAAAACTGTCTGGTTTTAAGGTACGTTCATTTACTGGTAGATTGTCCTAAAACGGTAGTAATTCGAAACCAGGTTGTGCCATGGGTTGAAGAATGCACTTTACAAAGAATTTTCTTCTCATCAAAGTTCATTATCTTCGGCTTTTAAGGCCCTAACTCGAAAGTACTCAATCTGGTGTCGTTAATAACAAACTATTGTATATACAGAGCCAGTATTCAGAGTAAAATACCTGTTTTAAAGAGTATCAAATGCAGCCCTCACAATTAGGAAAATTCTCCACGGCAAAAAAATTGCTGAGGAGAAATCAATTTGCCACGGCAAAAAAGGGCTTCACCACGGCATTTTTTTTTTGCAGTAGATCTAGTTTTCACTATGATATTTAAATGACTTGCCCAGGATGTTTGCTGGAATTCACAGATTTTCTACTACGATTTGATGCATTTATTTTTGTCATATCAGAAGTTCATAAAATACAGATGAACTTCTGGTCATATGTACTGACCATTGAGCAAAAACTAAAAAGTTTTTTGTTTGGGGTAACATAACCTTGCTACAAACCATGCGTTGGTAGGTCGATTTTTAGTTTTATTATTTTAATTTTAGTTTTCAATTGAACTTTTTCATGATCACATACCTGGTGACAATATTGCTTCATGGGAGTAGAGACACGAGATGTGTGAAACAGAGAAAATATTAACATTTGTGTGGATTTGAGTTTTCCTGGTTAACAGATATCAGTTCAATATAAGATAGTTTCAGGAATACCCTATATTTCTTAGATGAATTAAAAAAAAAGGTAAATAAAAAAAAATAAAAAATAAAGTTATAGGTGGGGGCCTGTAGGGTTAATCAAACAAACAATATTTTAAGTTTTGCCTTGGCTTCTTTGCAAACAAGAATGAATAAAAACTCTGATTTTCCTAACTCCTTCTGGTAAAGATTTTGTCTGCCGCCTCCAGAATGTTCAGCACATCCAACGACAGCTTAATATTATTGCCGCTTCTTGGTGTGCCGCGGACTTGCCCATATAGTCGGCCGGAGGCATTCCAATTTTTTATTACCTCGGGTTCCAGCTATCCATTTATCCGACAAAGCCACGTGGTCGTAACATGTTGGCCGATCTTGCACGCCTCAAAAAGTAAAGAAAATTTCAAGCACAGTTTCCACCATCGTCCGCCAGTTCAGGCTTTATGCACGACAACCTCAAATTTTACATTTCACCATTTCGTCAGCATCGTCATGCTCTCGTACGATGGCAAAGCAAAACAAATTGTCACTGTCAAAACTTTTAAATACCGCTGTGCAGGAGAATGGTAATTGTTCGTGGAATACGGTATAACCCCAAATGTCGGGCAAATTATATTCCGGGTAATGTATGAAAACATGGAGTATATAAGATATTTAGTGCCAGCTGTAATTAATTAATTTAAGATTACTACTCAGTTCACTATTTCAGGTTGCCGTGCCATTCATAATACAATAATACATAATCCTAACTGTACGTGAATGCCCCTTCATCGTAACCCTCACCATTCCCTAGAGCACTCTCCTCATATGCGGTCGCCTGTGCTATTGCGACAACGAAGACACGCCAGCGGAGAAATGACCTGCATGCTGGAGAGTGACAGACATCCAATTGAAGATCTGTGCTTTCCAGATCGGGAATGATCGGCTGTCTGTCAGTTCTTGGAAAAGTGCATTTTGCCGACCGATGTCTCCAAATTATGCAATCAAACAACCACAGCACCAGTAGCTGTCTCGTTTATTAAAACCAAATTTATTAGCAAGAAAAGCCAGTTCAAGGAGACGTATTTTACCATCGACCGTATGTTGTTTATTGACAACAACAACATCACTTTACGACCCACGGCAAAAAAACTGCCGTCGCGAAGTGATTTTACCCCAGCATTTACCACGGCAAATGCTGTTTGCCGTGGCTAATTGCGAGGGCTGCAAATGTGAACTTAAGAAGTATTATCTATCTGAAAAGTTAAATGCAAATATTTCTAATAGGCTGCAAAATTTCGAAGAAAAATGGAAAAACTGGTACGGCCTTATAGAATAATTATAAATACTACTATAAGTATTGACATTAAGGTTGAAATTCAGTTCCGAACAATGTATCAATTTTTTAACTTCTCTTGTATCTAATGCGAGAACATCCTTGCTACAGGTCGGTTTCTATCTATATAGTCTATACATGTTTGTACTAGAATTTCGCTTCATTACTTTCTTTTGTCAGTAAGATACGGCCTCCTGACTTTCTATTCTTATATGGACCCATGTATATTTATATGACCTATATATGTATGTACGTGTGTATTGTATAACTGTTTTGATATCGGACAATTAAAAAAAAATTATAAAAAATAAAAAAATGATCATGAATTTACCAAAATGTTAAGTTATGGTACATAACAATAGATCATTCTACCTGGTGCTCTTTGTGAGGGAGCCCAATTTCACTTGAATGCCTTCATAATGGAAGTCGACATCTATCATGCCATCATCAAGGATATGATCCGTACTTCCAACCACAAACACCAGGACTTGATCAGGCAGGGGTAAAGCAATGTCATGATAGAAAGTTTGCAGGCTATCACTCTTCCTTCAAACAGAATATAGCATACATTATGATTAGACAAGAGTAATTTAGCACAAACAAATGTGTACATTAGGACCATTAAAAAAATAGTCATCACCATCTGTACCATAGTATCTTGCCACACTGAACATTTGAAAACAAAAGTTCTGCAATGTCTGCATAAACACATTTTTATTCAAAAATTCAATTATTTTTTTAATATCCAATTAGTTGCATTCACAAGAAAAAGTAGCAGATGGGAGTAGTTTTTCGATGATCAAATTTTTTATTGTTTTTTTTTATTATTTCCTTAGCATATCTCTATAAATTCGATCACAGCGTTCAACACTGCAATACAGGTGCAATTTAAAGCCCAAGGCGGCTATCTTTCCAATCTCAGTCAACTCATATAATATCATGGAATATTATATGATATCTGGTTTTAAGCGCTATATAAATACTGTGCAAATTTCAAACTACATTTGTTAGCCAAACAGGTGGCTAGCTTGGTGAAACAATTTCAAAATCATGCCCAAAATAATTAGACACAGCAGCATGTGGATCTACAGGGGTCGAAATTGCTATCTATTTGCAGGACATGTCCAGCAGAAAATTGGCAATGTCCTACAGTTTTTCAGTCAGTTTACATGTACCGGTATTTTAAATATGTACCGGACAATTCTTGACAAATGTCCTGGAAGTATTTGGTGAACATTTCATCCCCTGACCTATATAGTAAACATTATCAGGAAACAGTATCCAAATATGGCATCGTTTCCAGACAGTGTACGTAAACATCAAAGAGATTACTCCTGCTGAAAAGTCTGGCTTTGTTAGGCGCTACAAAATATCACAAGATCGTGCTATGCGAAGGCGTTAATATCCGTGAACTAAATGCAGGGTTGGAAATAAGGGAAAATAATTTGATCATTGATTATATTAGAAGGTTGGAATTTGATCAGCAATCCATGTTATCGCTATGGCATTTTAATTGGTTAGTGTCCAAATTTGATGAGTTATTGCTGATCACTGACCATTACATGTATGTCCATCACTGCCAAAGTGAAAAGGCAGGAATTGTTGATTGGAGTATTATGGAATATTGTAGAATATCGGCGAAAATTTGTAACAAATTTTTCATAGCGCCACATCTACATGGTATTCCCCTGATTTACCAACTTGGTTTACCTACATCGGTATATTTCCTGTGGTGAGTGCCCAATTTACTGATGGACCCATTCTAGTGCAATATATTCTTTGGGCTTGCATGTACCAGTAGATTCTCACTTGGTTCCCATGTCGCCGGGACAGTGGAACCTGATTGTGACAATTTTATTGACCAATATAGTGAAGTCCGATGGATTCATTGGTCAGAGACTTTTAGTTGAAAACGAAGATAGTCAAAACAAACAGAATTAGTGTGCTGTTATCAATAGCAGAAGGAATTGGCAAAAACTTTCCCACTTAGGTCTTAGCTTCCAACTTCCAAGTCATGATCATACATCATGGTGAGACTGGTCTCAAAAAGAGAAAGCCGTTTTTTCGGGTTCAGTTTGTATAAACCTGGGTATAACAGTAATCACACATGCCTTGTCCATGCGAGAGTCTGAGAAAGTTATTAATGGAAAGTGGAAATGTGAGGGAATATATATGAATAGAACCTAGAGTTGAACACTTGAAATAATCTTCAAGTTTTGCTTTAGATCTTAAAGAAGGATCGGTATATTTTGGTACATATGCAGCTGTTGTAAAGTCTTATTGGGCGCACATTATACCAGTGTGATGCCTTATGGTACTTCATGAGAGCTATCAGATCTATTGCGGGAAGGCTAACATCAGGCTTATTGCATGCCTGTATCGGGTGTTTAACAAATTACTATCAGATTCTGACTGGTGTACAGCCTTCCCCCCCCAAGTGGACGTATTATCATCTTCACAAGTCCAGGTAAACCCTAAATCCTCACAGAGGATATATTATATAATCTCGTACATTTCATCCCCTGCGCTTGTTTTGAATTAGCATGTCGGTATCCCAAGCCTGCGGTTTTTACTTTGACTTCCGATGTTGATTTCAGATTGACATCAAAGCAGTTTTGCCGGTGATGAAATTCAAACCGGTCACATCTCATACATTGCACTGGATTGGCCTAATCAACTAGCTTAGGCCGGCTGTGTTGGTACCTGTGTTTCGGGTCAGCCGCCCGCATTGAATTTACCGATATTACGTGTGTATGGTGTAACATGCGCGTTGATTATTTCTGAACAATCCTGTATATTTCAAACTTGACGGTTATTAGGCGATTTTGTGGGGAATTTACTAACCAAAGATCTAAAACTTTCGCGTCTTCCGCATTACATTTTCGATAAAACACCATCGATCTTTATTTCGTCGACTGTAACGCAAATCATGCTTCCTCGGCATGGTAAATATAGGGAACCCAGTTCAATCACATAATATTGTGGAGCTATATGGTTCCCGACTCGCACAATGGTGAGGTCACTGTCCAGAAAAATGATAAAAAAGTCGGATTCATCGACACGGTGGAAAAGGACCGCGCATGTTTTGGAGAATTAAACAAATTAGTCGGGCAGAGATTCTGTAAACAATATATTGTCTTTCAATAATATCTTTTAATATTTAGTGCGAGTAAATTTTTATACAATGGAACGAAAGAAATATACGGATTTCACAAATGAAAATGGTCTTGCTGATCCGAGTGTGTTCTCAGTCGCGGTTTTGCATACACCCTTACTTTAATATGTTCAGCATGCGTCGGCCGCCATGATGGACATCGGGGTGGAGGCGGAGAAATATATCTGTCTTAAAATTGCCTCAAGCAAACCCAAGGAAACGTATTTGGATTGGAGGGGGGTGGCAGTTAATGAAAAAATAACGTTCAAACATTTAGTCCAGCAAATCCAAGTGGCGGGAAATCAAATAACCGGTGAACCGGTACAACTTCCCAGCTCAAATGAAAATGTCAAAATCAAATAAAAATTTTTTGCTGCCGTGTTTTTTATTTCGTGTTGAGTTTATGATTTGTGTTGTGTTGACCTCCCCCCCTCATTGAATTTTCATCAGCAGCTGACCTGAAACATAGGTTCAAACACAGTCGGCCTTAGCACGTTCACTGATTGATTTGATTAGAGGAAACCCCTTGATCTATTTATATTCAGAACTCGTATAGGTAACTAACCAAGCCAGTGTATCGATCCTAACAGATCGATCGACACATTAGCTTGCGAGGATGACGTATTATGCGATGACCACTAGGTAAAATGCTTTTAGGGAAAAGGGTCACTGCGGAAAAAGCCCTGGATTCGACCATGACAGCACTATTAATAGATAAAACATGTGCTTCATTGTTTTAAGTTAATTCTGATCAGCTGATGACATCATTACAGTCAGTATTCTGCTGACTCAAGGGGTGAAACCAAGCCAGTGTTTCTCTATTCTATGAAGCTTGTATTTTGACACTGAACAAAACATCAGATTTCAGTTTGAAACATGACAAAAGGGAATACCTGCCAGTGTCGAAAATTAGGTGCGTCATAAAGACATAACCAGCAATATTATGTTTGTCAGCTAGTCTGTTATTTGTGTTCGTAAAGTACGGTGCAATCAGATGGCAGCAATATAAATTCGTCCACAGGTGGATGTCTCACCTGGTCAACTGCACAGGTGACGAGTGAACTCCAACAACACAATAAAACGACAGCTTATCCATGATTAGTGCATACGTAGATGTTGTCCCGCCATCAAAACAAGCTTCTCTGTCTCGAAAATGGCGCGTAACGTAGACGATACCATGTGAGGCAGTCGTAGGGAGGATCGGATGGATCATTCACTGGAGAATACAGATTTGGGGGGCTATAATGTGGAAATACTGTCAATTCAAAGTGTAGTTACAATGTTTATGAACAGTTGGGGAAAATGTCACGGCAATCCTTCCTCCCCAACTTCCAAATGACCAAAAAGGGGACCGTAGCCACGAAATGGACAAGCCCATATCGCGCGGGAACATCAATAATAGGGGAGGTAACCCTGTGATGAATAACGAACTTTAAGACACCAAATTATCTCCTTACTTTTAAGTGAACTGGCCTTTAACATGCCCAGATAAGTCTATTCTCAATATTTCCCAGCTACTAATAATATATATATATTGCCAGAAAACCTGGCTTCTGCTTTCAAACATTTAGAAAATTGACCCTATGTACCGGTACCATTTTTCCGAGCCACAGGTATAGGAAAATATTTCATAGAATCAACATCACCATGGCGACGACAGGTGGTGGGTGATGAAATTTTGACCAAGAAACTTCTAAGTTATGAAGATCAACTAACAAGTAATTACACACAACAATTCACGTCCGAAATATCCCACACAGCAAATGCTGTGTATCGACAGGGAATATCCCAAAACGAATATCCCACACAGCAAATGCCATCGGTCCACCAGTGGCTCAATGGTGGACCGACGGCAAATGCTGTGTGGGATGGTCCGATCGCTGGAGCCGGTGACGGGTCTCCTATTCTCCAAGATAACCCACAGTGCACGAATCATTTAGTGGTGTGTAACCTACAATAAGAACTCATAAACAATAAAGTTATACTTTTGAAGAAAGAATGATAGAGACATTCTGAGATCTTCTTCAATATTTCGAATTACTGTCTGTCTCACATTTCGAGGGAAGCCACTTGAGTGATATTTCGCGCAATATATCTCATGAGTTCCACGAACCAAACCAAAATGTAATTCCGTCACACAATTCAAAATCTCGCTTATGTCATTCCTGAACAATTTTTCCCATGTTATATTGACCAGTCATTCTCGCTCTTTCACATTTATTCCATTACCGGTACGGTACAGTCACGTCGCCAGTTCCGACCCACCAAAGTGAAATTTTCACCTGTTTCAAAAGAAAATGGTTTGATTGGCAAAATCAATATCAGGATCGCAGGATAATTGTCTAAAGAATTTATTACCAAAGAAACTTAGGTGGTGATGAACTGAACTGTAGGGAATACAAGATTACATTTCTTAATGAGAGGTGTCAGTTCCGGCCCACTGTCGCCAGTTCCGATCCAATCTCGTTTTGCATGTCTTCATCTCAGAAGTGTACATTTGGCGTCAATAAATGCTGGTTGGAGGGTGACATCATTATCTTAATAAATTAAAATCCTATATGCTTCTCTATCGTATGGTCGCTACAGGATCTTATACTCGCCGATCTCCCTCCGTGTTTTGTTTACATCTGGGTCTTCAAACTCTTGACCAATCGTAGCCCATCTTCTGTATTCTCTGAAGACATGACTCGGAGTTGATCGATACAGCCGACTATAGGCTCTATAGGGGTACTTCGTATGTATACCTAAATCATGAATATTCCAGCGGTAAAACAAGAAATATCAACATTTCTTTTCGATTCTCGCTTTCGAGATTTATTTTTACTGATTCAATCAATTTTCTGATGAAGTTCCACTATGATGAAATAGAAAATTCCACGGGTTTGCAGAGAAAATACCCGATATACAGAAATAATTCAGTCGCTCGACGAAATTACTTCCACCGACCTGTTCAGAGCCTCTTCGTCCAGCGACTGCGAAAAACAGCTCGGGCAGCAGCCACGAGGACCCTTCATGGACAAAATTTTGCGAATATTTGGCGAAATTATCCCCTAATCCGATTGAAAAAGGTAACAGTAGGTACAAAGGTAGGCCTATGTCAGACTTTAAAATGTCTCTTATAACGAGTCGACTTTTCTGTCAGAAATTTCGCCGAGACGTTGTGAAGTTGAAAAGGGTTGATCGCTCGCTCGCTCGCTTGCTCAGACCCCGGGTTTCTCATTTCCAGCTGACAGTTGTGCGCTGCATGCATACTAAGCTCGGATGTTTCGTCGTTGCTTTTTTAGGACATTCCCTGTCATAATGCCGTCATTTATAGATAGTATAATTGAAAATTGAAACAGCGCGGGAGCCGATGTCACCTTTTCTCGGTTAGGCCACAGGCCCGCAAAACAAGAGTTTTGGGGAGTGTGGGCGGTGGTATTAGGGTGAAGTGTCGAAGTATGGGGTCTCTATATATAACCCCATGCTTTATATAAGTCAACATAAAGGTGAGAAACGGACTTCGGGTGAATCGAGAAATAAACGGTTTACCGCCAAACAAAATACATCAGCATATTCTACAAGTATCACTTTATATATTCCCGTCGTCAAGTTAGTAAATTTGTGCAATTTTTTACCTTTGCCGGGCGATTCAAAATCCAACGTAAGTGTCCATCCATCTAGGAACAGTTAGATTATGGCGGGCTTCGTTCTCAATTCTAATTGGTCAGTCGAGACACGCCTGCGGCAAGAGAGGTCACGCACTGATCAGCTGTCGCGACTGACCAATCAGAATTGAGAACGAAGCCCGCCATAATCTAACTGTTCCTAGATGGATGGACACTTCCGTTGGATTTTGAATCGCCCGGCAAAGGTAAAAAATTGCACAAATTTACTAACTTGACGACGGGAATATATAAAGTGATACTTGTAGAATATGCTGATGTATTTTGTTTAGCGGTAAACCGTTTATTTCTCGATTCACCCAAAGTCCGTTTCTCACCTTTATGTTGATTTATATAAAGCATGGGGTTATTTATAGAGACCCCATATTTCGACACTTCACCCTGTAATTTCCTTCAAATCCAGTGAAGGTGGATATATATCCTTCACTGCGTCATTTATATAGCGATTATCCACAGCGAGAAGATCGTCTATATAGCGTTTGGTGAATGAGATGGAACGGGCTTTGAATGGATCGGTTTTTGAAAGCGCCTGCATATAGTCATATTCATAAGAGAACAGATACAGGTCAGCCAACAGGGGTGCACAATTAGTACCCATTGGAATACCTATATGCTGCTGATATATTGTGTTGCCAAATCTCACATAGATATTTTTAATGAGAAATACAAGCAACTCTATAAACAAAGAAACATCCCATGAACGATATCTCTTGTATGTAGTAGAGCTAAAGAATGCTTTATGGCTTCGGACATTAATATATCTACGATCAGTTTTCTTGAACACAAATACTATTAATGAACTTAGACGGTCAATAAGGTCCTGATGAGGGATTGTAGTATAGAGAGTCGAGAAATCCCATGTGGATACATGTCTGTACGGTATGTGACCTTTAGCATCAAGTTCTTCCGTAAGACATTTTGAGTTTTTGAGATCTGGCGTAAGCCAGAGGCTCTTTAGAATGCTGGAGGGAAATGGACAAAAGTGCAAACCGACTCACGGGATAGCCTTACGCTGCATGAAAGTAGTGACTGTTCCACAGAGATGAGTTTTGGGGATCCTTAGTGGTTGAAAGGCTTTTGTATGTCTATATTTAGTCACTAATAGTCACTTGGCATATATTTGATCTGCATTAAATATTACTCTGTTCATTGTTTTCCCACAAGAGATGAGATTAATACGTTCTAAAGTATGGCAGACTGGTATCGTCACTTTACCAAAGCTTGGACTCTGCTGAGAAAATTATACAGTTTAGCTGGTTAGGTGTATATGTAAGAGATACTCTACCATAGCAGCCAACCTGGCCACCATTGTCTCATTATCACCTTTGCAGGCCACTGTTTGCTTTTCTCACAAGAGCAAGCTGTAACATATCTTATAATCTTTTCCTATCTTGTACTCCACCAGTCAACCTGTGGGATAACCAGAAAGTGTAATACATGTCTTGTCTTATCCTAACTTGTGACATAACCATCATCAACCTTGATGTCCATCGAATTCTCAACAGGTCAGTTTGCAGTTTCAACGCAACACCAACAATACCATGTTAAAGAAGCTATCATATTGCTTTCTTTATGCTGGTTAAATTAACATGGTCATGGTGTTCATCTGGAATCCCGAACTGACGTATTGGAGGAATTATGTATCAAGATAAATAGCAAAATTCAGCTATTTTGGTTGAGTCAAGGTTGGATGAGCACCTACTGTAGTGTCTAATTGGACGGAAATTAATTGAGTAACACATGGTTAGCGTAACGTGTGCAACTTCCCTCATTATAGGACTACCTTTCATTGTTCCCATCAATTTCACATAAATTACGATAAAAGTAACTCCGAAAATGGAAGTCATTGTGATAAAATATTCTATATTTCGGCTTCCATTTTCGGAGTTACTTTTATCCTAGGACTGCCTTTCTTTGGTATGTTCAACTTCATTATGTCGGTACCTTTTAAGAAGGGCCGTTCGCGCCATAAATCCAAACGTTTAATAAATTTAAACGTTTAACTTGCACCAACCAATCAGATGTCATGAATTGACATTTGGAAGACCTTTCCTGTCCAAAAGCAAACGTTTGCTGTTGTAACGTCCAATACTTTAGACGTTTCCTGTCAAAAGGCAAACGTTTCCAGTAGTAATATTCGAGATTTTTAAACGTTTCCGGTTTAAGGGAAATCGTTACCGGTTGTGGTCGTCCAGTCAGATTTTTTTATTGCTGCCGCGTATGTTCAAACCTCAACATCAGCACGTGTCCACTGGCAAACATTTCCGCTATGTAGTCTGTTTGAACCAATCAAAATAGCCCTTACAAATATTCGCGCATATTGTATTCCTCATGCCCACCGTGCATAATGTCCTGCGCAAACGTTATCCTTTTAACCGGAAACCTTTAAAAGACCGAATTTTTCTTTTGACAGGAAACGCCTGAAGTCGCAAATTTACAACTGGAAACGTTTGCTTTTTAACAGGAAAATGTCTGTTCATAACATCTGATTGGTTGGTTCAAGTTTAAACTTTTAAACTTTTTAAAGCTTTACAAATTTTAAACGTTTAAGAAGTTAAAACGTTTAAAGGATGCGTTTATGGCGCGAACGGCCCTTCATATACCTTGTCACAGGATGTAACTTGTGATTGCGTTTAGCCACATACATTCGTGCCTGGTGCCACCTATGCCTAACTTGAAATTAAATATATAATTGTGCGTTTATTTCATTACAAACTTATCCCCCAATAACCCAGCTACCAGATCTCATTAAAGCCCATAGGCTCTAGTTCAATATCCACATACATTCAACGCCAGAGTTCTTAGAAATAGTGGCGCAATACCTTTTCCAAAATGCTTTTACCTCCTGAAGGGCCCTCGTCAATAGGGTTGAAAGAAGCTTGGTGGTGCAGCTTCTAGAACCAGCTATGAATCTAGCTTTGTATGGTGATTTATGCATTTTGGGAGTCCAGTATAGTTTTGGTATGTCGTTATGATTGGTTGGAAGCCAAATACCTCTTTCCCTGAGAAACTTTTTGTGATTGTTAAATAAATCTTCCAGAGTAAATGCAGTTTGGGAGTAAGTAGACGTATTTGATGAAGATATGTCTACACTCAATTCTTTAACCAGCACCTGGTAATAGTAATATTTACATATGAATATTATATTATTCGGAGCTTTGTCTGATGGGACTATGACGAATTTACTCTGGAGATTTGCTAGAACTTCTTGCGAATTGAGGTTTCTCAGTACTTGTTTTACTTGGGGAAGAGTACTTCTGTCAATATGGCGGATTGTTTCAACGACCTTGCTCTTGGTGAGGTCCAGCCAATCAGCGAGTACTGTAGGTTCAACTTTTTCTCGCTTAGACCAATCAATAACGTACTGGTCCAATGCAGACAGGACTATCTTCTGGTCGGCCTTCAGATTTATTCTTCTTGGCTCTCTATATTTAGGTCCTTTCATCAGGAGTAATTTCAGATCCTTATCACTCACCACATCAAGAGAACCAGTCACAATATGTTTGCATGGTGTATAGATAAAGTTCGACGATTCACAATCACAACTATAGCCTCCTGACGTGTATAAGTTTCAGTCAAACTCCTTGACAGCATTGGAGTAATTGAATATTTTGGTGGCTATAGATTTAGTATACTTATATGAAATGCAAGGAGGTTCTGTGAACTTAAAATAGTTTGGTACAGCGTTGCGAACCTCTGGATCATTCAGGATTCGAGATAAATTAATGATGTCCAGTCCTTTATCTAAGTAGTTGAGTTTCAAGAAAAGCCGATCTTGAGATGTTGCGATTATGTTCACTGGACGATACAATCGAAAATACGCTATATCTTGACATACTTTACTGATTTTTGGTGGTATTATATTTCCTGAAGACGCAGATTGTTGTATATCTCTGGCTATTTGATCTAAAGCTCTCAGAGGTAACGCATACAGAACTGTACGTAAGCTATGTATACTATTGGGTGTGTTAGTTAAACCCACTAAGTAATTTAAAGTGATATGATCGTGAATCATCGAACTATTAAACTTTCGCCAACCATGGCTGCGATGTCTCCGTTGATGAGGTTTAAATAGTTGGGTAATGTTGGATATATTTGAACGGCGGTTTGTAGCATTGCCGAACCCACTGACATTATCATTTAAACCAAACGGAAACACTGACCCAAGTTCTAGCATCCAGAATAATTCCCGCTCTCGGATTTTTCTCTCAAATCCAAAGGGGGAATCCTTAGTAGATGGATAGACGACGTCTATGATCTGAATACTAAAGTTATCCCAGCCATGGTCGGCTCCAGAAAAATGTTTACCTATAAGCAATTGCTTTTTCCTAACGGATTGTCTGTGACCGTTCACCCTAAGATGGAGTCTTTGGGTGGTCTTGGCAACATACTGTTGACCACACTACTTACAGGAAGTTCACATACCTACACAAAGTGCACCCACTACGTCTGAAAACCCACCGGATTTCATCACTCACAGTGAGCGCTCATCGACAACGGTACCAAAGCTCGACGCACCGACGACCCCAGTTCACTCGTACCAAATTTACAAGAGTGGGTTACCACAACAGCCGATACACCTCCAACCATGGATACCCGGTGGCAACATCCCTTCACCTGCGTCATCGCAGGACCGACGGATTCCGGCAAAACGCACTTCGTCAGGAAGCTCCTCGAACACACCGACAGCATGATTACTCCACCCATTGCCCGAATCGTGTGGTGTTACGGAGAATGGCAGGCGGGGTATGCAGCAATGCCCCACATCACGTTCGTGGAAGGGCTACCCAACCTGGCCGATTTGGAACCGGACACCTTCGTGGTTCTGGATGATCTCATGGCGGAGACGGATGCGCGGGTCACCCAACTCTTTACCAAAGGCAGCCATCATCGACGTCTCAGCATCATCTACATTGTGCAGAATCTGTTCAGTTAAAACAAAGAACATCGGAACATCAGCTTAAAGGCCCACTACCTGGTGGTCTTCAAAACCCCGAGAGATACCACTCAAGTGCTGCACCTGGCGAGACAGATGTACCCTGGACACACTGCGTTTGCGTTGGAAGCCTTTAAAGATGCGACAACCCCTCAGCACGGGTATATGCTCTTCGACCTGAAGCAAGCCACCCCCGACCACCTTCGACTACGGACCGGTATCTTTCCCGGAGAGACCCAACACGTGTACATGCAAAAATAATTTAAACACACCCACAGTGGTTCCCCCGCAGCTGGGGTGTGTGTTTGATGTTGGGGATAATAAAAGAATTAATACAACATCATGGTTGACTTTTGTCTCTGTTCAATATTCACGAGGTAGGTAGATAAAAAGGGCAGGGTTGTGGGTTCTAGCATCAGTAGTACATGATGTCTGCTCAAGTACGGAAGCATGCTCCGACGCTCCGTGTATTGAAGACGGCCCCACCCGAGTTGGTTCGAACCATTGTACGCGGCGCAGACCCTGCTCTCGTGTGCTGTCTGTGTGAGATTGGACTCAATATCTTAAAAGGCAACGTACCACTGACTCCAGCTCAGAAGGCGAAGTTGGCCAAGCATAAGACAGGTCTGCGAACCTTAGACCAGAAGCGAGTCTCTCAAACACAGAAGAAAAAGGTGTTACAGAAAGGCGGCTTTCTCGGGGCCATTTTAGCACCGTTGGCCGCTTCCGTGTTGGGTCCAGTATTGGGTGGACTGTTCGGCCGACAATGAACCACACGAAAAAAATGGTCCTCGTCGAACCTCGGCTCCTTCAAAATCTCCAATCACCGTACCCCGTACCCTCTACGGTGAAGACGATAAACACACTCGATGAAGAGATGCGTCAGATCTTACAACGACCAAGGTTAAGCGATAGTGAGAAAGTACAACAGTACAATGAAACGCTTCAGCGGTACATGACTTTCATGGACCAATACAAAACCCTCTCTACCCCAGCAGCACCACCATCACCAACCTCAGCACCGCTCCAACAGCCGCCATTACCAGGGGTACCACCCACAGCCCCGCAGTGGGTCGAAGACGAAGTCCTGAAGAGTGTACCTGCATCGTTCAAGAAACAAGCTGGCCTGGTATTACAATGGATCAAACAGAAAAATCTGAGAGCGGGAATTATTCTGGATGCTAGAACTTGGGTCAGTGTTTCCGTTTGGTTTAAATGATAATGTCAGTGGGTTCGGCAATGCTACAAACCGCCGTTCAAATATATCCAACATTACCCAACTATTTAAATCCCATCAGCGCAGACAACGCAGCCATGGTTGGCGAAAGTTTAATAGTTCGATGATTCACGATCATATCACTTTAAATTACTTAGTGGGTTTAACTAACGCACCCAATAGTATACATAGCTTACGTACAGTTCTGTATGCATTACCTCTGAGAGCTTTAAATCAAATAGCCAGAGATATACAACAATCTGTGTCTTCAGGAAATATAATACCATAAAAAATCAGTAAAGTATGTCAAGATATAGCGTATTTTCGGTTGTATCGTCCAGTGAACATTATCGAAACATCTCAAGATCGGCTTTTCTTGAAACTCAACTACTTAGATAAAGGACTGGACATCATTAATTTACCTCGAATCCTGAATGATCCAGAGGTACGCAACGCTGTACCAAACTATTTCAAGTTCACAGAACCTCCTTGCATTTCATATAAGTATACTAAATCTATAGCCACCAAAATATTCAATTACTCCAATGCTGTCAAGGAGTTTGACTGGAACTTATACACGTCAGGAGGCTATAGTTGTGATTGTGAATTGTCGAACTTTATCTATACACCATGCAAACATATTGTGACTGGTGACCTTGATGTGGTGAGTGATAAGGATCTGAAATTACTCCTGATGAAAGGACCTAAATATAGAGAGCCAAGAAGAATAAATCTGAAGGCCGACCAGAAGATAGTCCTGTCTGCATTAGAACAGTACGTTATTGATTGGTCTAAGCGAGAAAAAGTTGAACCTACAGTACTCGCTGATTGGCTGGACCTCACCAAGAGCAAGGTCGTTGAAACAATCCGCCATATTGACAGAAGTACTCTTCCCCAAGCAAAACAAGTACTGAGAAACCTCAATTCGCAAGAAGTTCTAGCAAATCTCCAGAGTAAATTCGTCATAGTCCCAGCAGACAAAGCTCCGAATAATATAATATTCATATGTAAAAATTACTATTACCAGGTGCTGGTTAAAGAATTGAGTGTAGACATATCTTCATCAAATACGTCTACTTACTCCCAAACTGCATTTACTCTGGAAGATTTATTTAACAATCACAAAAAGTTTCTCAGGGAAAGAGGTATTTGTCTTCCAACCAATCATAACGACATACCAAAACTATACTGGACTCCCAAAACGCATAAATCACCATACAAAGCTAGATTCATAGCTGGTTCTAGAAGCTGCACCACCAAGCTTCTTTCAGCCCTATTGACGAGGGCCCTTCAGGAGGTAAAAGCATTTTGGGAAAGGTATTGCGCCACTATTTCTAAGAACTCTGGCGTTGAATGTATGTGGATATTGAAAAACTCAAAATGTCTTACGGAATAGCTTGATGCTAAAGGTCACATACCGTACAGACATGTATCCACATGGGATTTCTCGACTCTCTATACTACAATCCCTCATCAGGACCTTATTGACCGTCTAAGTTCATTAATAGTATCTGTGTTCAAGAAAACTGATCGTAGATATTAATGTCGGAAGCCATAAAGCATTCTTTAGCTCGACTACATACAAGAGATATCATTCATGGGATGTTTCTTTGTTTATAGAGTTGCTTGAATTTCTCATTAAAACTATCTATGTGAAATTTGGCAACACAATATATCAGCAGCATATAGGTATTCCAATGGGTACTAATTGTGCACCCCCTGTTGGCTGACCTGTATCTGTTCTCTTATGAATATGACTATATGCAGGCGCTTTCAAAAACCGATCCATTCAAAGCCCGTTCCTTCTCACTCACCAAACGCTATATAGACGATCTTCTCGCTGTGGATAATCGCTATATAAATGACGCAGTGAAGGATATATATCTACCTTCACTGGATTTGAAGGAAACTACAGATAGCCCTACAGGCACATCTTATTTAGATCTCTATCTCTATAAAATGAAGCGGGCATTCTCTCTCGTCGACTTTATGACAAAAGAGATGATTACAATTTCGACATCGTAAACTATCCCTTTCTGGATAGTAATATTCCAGTGGACCTGCATATGGCGTATACATATCTCGCTTAGTAGCATTTGCTAGATCCTGTGTTAAATGTGATGATTTTAATCAACGTCACAAAACATTGTTGCAGAAACTTATAAAACAGGGCTATTCCACCAAGCGCCTCCACTCAAAGTTTTTCAAATTTGGCGATACATATCGCATGCTGATAGCAAAGTACGAACGTAGCGTGCAAGATCTATGGCGCTACGTTTCGTAACTTGTGTCTAATTCCGCTTAACCCGGGGCTAGGGGCCGTATGAACCCATGCATTTCAAGATCCTCATGGTACTCATATGAACAGGCACAATCAAAGCGTGACTGAGATACATCATTCTTTAGATGACGACTTTACAACGAATATTATGGATTAAGAATACTGATCAGCGATACGGATTTGATATTTTTGGAACATCATGATGTCTTGCCGGCATCATTGAAAACTGTTGACCGCTTCTCTCTTGCAGGAAACAAGCCTAGGTTTATGTATACTATGATTGTCTTTTTGAATTTGGTGCTAATACTGTTATGTGGAAAATGGAATAGGTCTTTGGATTATGGACGCGGATATTCTCTAATGGACGACGGCTGGATTATGAATGACGGACTAGACGCTTGTAATTTCATAATCTAGAATTTTTCAGCTGAAAACATAATTGTAAATTAACTGTAAAATAATTGTGATTCCTCTTTACATTTTCAGATTATCAGACCGAGTTATTGAGATGACAAATGTCAGCAAGAGAGAAGACCCCAGACAACGAGAAGAAGTCTGAGATGCATAATGTATGGCTGAAATGTCAAACTTCGGACTAATAGCTAAATTCGCCAAAGACAAAGAATGGCATCGTCAATAATTCACTGTGTACAGCAAGGCACAACGACTCCTTCTCGATAGATAGGCCCATCCTCAGATAAGCCGATATGGCGTTCTGTTGGAATCTGATTTTCTGAAATAGGAGATTGATTGAATGTCGCAGCAGCAGGACAGAGAAAACACTACTGCACGCACGCATGCTAGCATTGTATGCGCACAACACGTCATTAGGTGACAATGGGGTAGCATAATTGGCCACGTGCTATTTTGGGGTACGACATTAAAAGATTCGTTTCTCATCATTGGTCATGTTGGAATACCACGTAGACGGTTCAAGAGGATGGCTGTAACGTTAATGTTCTCCATTTCGAACAGTTTCGAGCTACACTCCAGGAATTATTGGTGAATCAGTTTTTTTCGGGGAATCAGGGATAATATACACAGAATGGAAACGAGCCGCCTGGGAAGAGAATGTATTACCGCAACTAATATAAGTGCGAAAACGACGCTTCTGGTGTTCTTCTCGTATTCGGTATAGACGAATTTCCAAGGATTTTCATCCATGATGTACCTGTCGGTGAATTCCACATTCGCCGTAGTTGCGTATTTCGCCGGGCTGGTGCAGTTTGTCGTTGCATTCTCCACGACCCAGTGGGTAGGCCTGGAGAATAACCAGTTCGTCAGTCTATGGAAGTGTTGTAAGTGGTATGGATTACGACAAGAGTGGGAGTGTCAAGATTTGGACAGTGCCGGTAAGTCAAACCTTTCAATCCACTGGCTGCTTGGGGTCGAGAGTATATACAGTCATATTGTATATTTAAAAAGATAGAAGGCTGGAAACTGAGTTGCGAGTGGGTGCTGGCCAGATTTCGGTGATTTACTTATTAATTTAATACCAAACTTGGCAGATTTTTCGGAAATATCCATAAAAGTGTTCATTTGGAAGGGCTTTGTTCCCGCCTGTTGTTTTGTCTATTTTTTCATGCAGTGTCTCGGGTGAAGCGACCAATCGCAATTGGTCGATTTACCTGAGGCACCTGAGGCACTTCCTCTCTCTTATGCAGATACATGCTCCCTGTGTCGATCAAAATAGAAACACATCGAATGCGCATGCAAGCTGGATGTTCTGTACAGTGCAGTCAGAATGTGATACACCGGTATTTTATAAGTGCAAACTCTGACAATGGGAGAATGCCTATTAACTGGCAAAAACCAATCCCAACATAAAAGCCCAGAGATGCTTGTGATAATATGTATCTGTACTTCTGATATTGAAACAGCCATTGCCGTATATAACAGGCAATATGTCAGACATACATGGAATATTATATTCTGAAGCCACTGTATTCTGCTGTAGATGTCGACAATTGGAGTGGATGACGAGACTGTAGCCGGGGAAAACTGCTCAGCACCCCGCTATGTGACATTCTCGTGGCTTTCAATGACAGCCGTGCTGTCGACTGGAAAATTCCGTCATCGATCAGTCATAATGTAGTGTCGTCTACAAATATTGCTTGCCCTGCCAAGGATCCGATCATGTGTTAACCGGTATGAGTTGGCATTTGATTCGCTCAGGCCAGATTTTCAAACATCTCTCCTCTGAGCATTGCTTTACAGGTGATCACTCAAGCAGATACATGTATAGGCCTCCTAAACGTCAGTCCATCTAAATTTGTCGTCTATTTTGGAGCAGTTGGTTAATTTCTTTTTGCGGCGTACATGACAAACTGAGATGACGTGACGTTGGGTGACGTGGCAATGTATTGATGTTATACTGATGTTATACGGACAGCACAGAGAAGCGGTCCACTGTTTACAATGCCACGATAAACACAGGTTGAAGATCCTATCGATCATCTTGGTGCAAGAAATGACGGGAATATAAGGCCATCGTGTTATGAGGAATGATGGCGAAATCTTGTCATATCGTCGGAGAGGCGTCATGACATCACGGATGACGTCCGGTGAGAAGTTCACGTTCGCTCACGTGAATCCCGGTCTCATCCGGTGCTAGTCACTTTCCGCGACGTGATTGGTGGGGTGGATGCAAAATTAGAATTCTTCGGGAAAATATAATTTCGTCATTCACCCCACCAATCAAGCGACCGGAAGTGACCTGGCACCGGACAAGACTGGAAATCAACTGACCGAACCTGACACCCTCGCCGAACGTGACATCATCTGTGACGTCATGACACATTTCCCCCCGGTCTTGCCCTCACCGATAATGATCTCACCTTTATATACTACTAGTACATTTAAGACGTATCTCATCAGGTGCCCGATCGGCTGCTGAAGAACTATGCAATCTAGAGCCTACACAAGTTCATTATCTGAGCGTTTAGTTGTCGGAAAACTAACATTTATTTCTTAATTACTCTTGCCTCGACTAGCAAAACTGAACACTGCCACACGAAGATGAAAAAGTCACACAGATGTTCAGGCGTCACTGGACGTCGGAAGTTTAATAGTTGTGTAAATTAATGTTTAAGCCGCTGTTCCCAAGAAATCGACATGGTCACAAATATTTTATTCCTTTGGAAATTACAAATATGATCAGCTTAAGTCGGTTCACCTATACTGAATTCTTCATGCAGGTAATGAACTTGCCTAGGCTCAAGAGTTGTACCGAAGAGATAGCCCAACTATCGGTCAACATCAGACGATCGGTCACGAAATTGACCATGTTATGGGATGTTTTAAATGTACTCATATGTTCGTTTCAGGGATATCGTCATGATTCCCCATGATACGACCTTCTTCCTTGTCTATTTGCATCATTGTCTAAATCCAGATGGAAATTCCATCACACAGGGATGGAATATCTACCCAAAGATGGAAGCACCGAGATGGTCGATGGGTTCTTCACCTTGAAATAGAAGATAAAGGCTTTCATATTTCCGTGTGAACGGCAGACCCCAATTTTCAACAAAATCTCCGGTTGTTCAGTTTCTTAGATCGTGTGTACAAGTAACAAGTTTAGTTGCTGGCAGCACTCGGTCGTACCCGTTTATACTCGATTATAGAATGATATCGCTGCCTTTCGCAACGGGGAATTACTTCTCCTATGGCGTGTTACAATGAAATCTGGGGCATTCTGATAAACTAAATCATGCTATTTGGTCTGCTTCTTATTCTTCGTGTTCCTCAGATGTGTTATTCCAAAGGATCTCCCGATGTTGTAGTCCGTCTCGCAGTATCGATACGGCTCTATCACCCCATAATTTACACAGTTCACGTGGTGCAGAGGAGAGATTGACTTTGCAATGCGCTTGCGCAGCACCGTTCTATGAAAGAGCCAATCAACATCCCTAGTTGGAAGTAATTGCATTACGCATAATATAGGATTCGCCATTGCAAATAATCTCGTGAAACTTAGTTTATATGTG
>JAVTVY010014987.1:0-61823 GCA_036873755.1 Hanleya hanleyi
TAGATCGGCCATCTTCTGCTCCTGTACAGACCCGCGCATTTTACGACACCGTATACATCTGTGGATTAGGCTCGATACAGCTGCACTGCATCCCAATATCCAGAAACCATTGGCCCGGATTTCGTTCGTGGTCATGCCACGTCCTTGGTGTTCAATCCTCTCGTGAGAATGTCGAATGAGCAGCTGAGTGATGTGATGCTTCCTGGGAAGGCTAACCGGATGCTTAGTCCCGAGTGAAAAGGCAGCCCTACGTATGCGACCACCAACCCGTATGATACCATCCTTGTCCACGAATGGGTCCAAACGATAAAGAGTGCTGGTTGTTTTCATGCATCGGTTTCTTTTCCTTGCGGCATTCCGTTCCAAACTCTCCCCAGATACTTTGAGGGGAGCGAGGACTTTCAGCTCCTCACCAAAGGCTTCAGCTTGAACTGCCTTGATGATCTCAATCTCGGCCTTGTGGAGATCATCGACCAGGATCGGGTCAGACGTCATATTCTTTATGGTGGGCTGGTTTTTCGACTGTGCTTTCTTTATTTCTACACGGTTTTTCAGCACGCATTTGAGTTTCAGACAGTTCGCAACAGCCCGTTTGGCACGATACCAGTCAGAGAAATACTCCAGACGCTCGAGTTGGAAGTGACTTGGAAGTGCCACTTGCGTTGTGAAGGCTTCCATTCGCTTAACTTCGGGATCGTTTGGAATAGTCAGCTCAACGTCTGCCGACTCCAGTACCGGAAGTTCAGTCATCCAAAGAGAAAGTCTGGTCCAGTTAACCATTTTGACTTTACAAGCTCATCGGCGCCGAGTCCACGTGATCCATCATCGGCTGGATTTTCGGTCGTGTGAACGTACCTCTATTGGGCAGAAATTGTATGATCACGAATTTGCTGAACACGATTCGCAACGAAGACGTGAAATCTGCGTGAATCATTCCTTATATAACCTAGGACGACTTGGCTATCCGTCCAGAATACTTCCTCTATCTGTTCGAACTCGAGTTCTCTCTGCAGAAAGGAACTGACTCTCACCGACACCAATGCTGCTGTGAGTTCAAGACGAGGAATAGTCATGGGCTTCAGCGGTGCCACTCTGGCCTTTCCCATTACAAACGAACAGTGAACCTGATCTTGGTCGTTTATCAGGCGTAGGTACGAGCACTGTCCATACCCTAATGTACTAGCGTCGGAGAAGTGATGTAATTCTACACGCGTCGTTGGGCCAAAGCCACTAGGTTTGAAGCATCGTTGGATCGTAAGTTCTTCAAGTTGGAACAAGTTACCTCTCCAGTGTTCCCAACGCGATCTGAGATTTTCAGGCAATGGATCATCCCAATCTGCTTTCTCACGACACATCACTTGAAGAATTTGATTGCCAGCAAGAATTACTGGAGCTACGAATCCGAGGGGATCGAAGATGGTGCTGATGGTTGACAGTATTCCACGCCTTGTTAGTGGCTGGTCCTTCAGGGTTATCCTAAAGCGGAAAGCATCTGATTCAACGCACCACTCGACACCTAAGGCCCTTTCCAGTGGAAGTTGATCACATGAGATGTCAATATCCTTGATTCCTTTAGCCTGGTCTTCGATGGGAATGATGAATATCACTTTCTTCGAATTCGACAGAAACTTGTGCAGTCGAAGTCAGCTTCTGAGCATATGGCGCTTGCTGGCCCTTTTGTCAGAGTGATTGCCTGTTCCTCCGTTGGAAAGAGACTGATCCGTGAATCAACATAGAAATCTCTACGAATGAAGTTTGCGGCTGGATCCATACTTCATTTCATTGTCATTCGCAACATTTCAGTCCGAGTGGGCACCCGGGTGACGATGCAGCTCGAACAAGTGGACATTTACGGTACTCACTGGAAGTTGTCATAGTCTCCATTTTCCCACCAAAGGAAGCGAAGATAATCACGATGCTCTTCATTCACTCTAAATTGAAAGAACATCTGCTCGATGTCGCAGATCACTGCAATAGGCTCCTGGCGAAATCTGCACAGAACTCCAACCAATGTGTTCGTTAGATCTGGGCCTTGGAGGAGATTGTCATTGAGAGATTGTCCTTTATACTTTGCACTGCAGTCGAACACGACACGAATTTTCTCTGGCTTTTTAGGGTGATAAACACCGTGGTGGGGTATGTACCACACATCTGTTTTCTTTTCGAGCTCCGATGAGGGAACCTTGGTTGCATAGCCACTTTGAATTATGTTTTCAACAAAGTTGACATAATCTCGTCGATACTTCTCGTCCGCTCTCAATCGTTTTTCTAGCTGACTGAGTCGATGCACGGCCATAATTCGGTTGTTATGTAGTTTGGGAGCAGACTCTCGGAAGGGCAACGGCATTTCATAGTTGCTGTCGTTGCTCAAATGAATTCCTTGCGTCATCTTAGACAGAAAGTTCCTGTCATCATGGGACATTGCCATGCCATCCGATTTCCGCTCGCTGAAATCTAGTTCCATCATTTGCGCCACTTCCGAAGGCGTGATACTTTCCTTGATGACAGTCCTGAAGGAAACTTGTATCTGATCTGGACTTAGCGTCTTTGAAGAGATGTTGTCATTTTGAGTCCGGTTCTCCAGAACAGACAGTGCTGAAGGAACTTCTCTGGTCAGAATTCTATGACTCATTCCAATAGGATCCATATCCTTGGTTTCAATGTCCTCGGGATCTATAATTCCCACAATACCCCAGCCAAGGTCTGTCCTTTGACCATATGGCTCATTGTCCACAGGGGGTATGACGTCCCGTGGCGCTAATGCTCGAGAGCAATTGTATCCGACGAGGAGACCCACTTCACATTCCTTCAATGGCATCAATTTATCCGCAATGATCTCCAAATGAGGCCATTTTCTGGCCATTTCTGGTGTGGGAATATGGGAGCGATTAGCTGGCATTATCTCCCTTGAGTAGGCAGACGGGAGTGGAAATTTCAACGAACCGTTAAATCCACGAACCAGCAATCCACTTATCTTCTTACTGTTTACCAGTTGATCCTTAGCAAGCATAGTGGATAGCGACAACTTCACGTTGGGACCGTCTAATCCCAAAGATTTGCAAGTGTCATCCAACACGAATGTGGTATCTGATTGAGTGTCTAATAATGCGTAGACAAGCTTCTCCTGTTCTGGTCTGTCGCGGTGAGAAACCCACACTGGTACAATCATTGAGCTCTTGCTACCATTGCCGCTACCACTCACATGACTGACACTGATATTCGAGCTCGTAGTTGTAACGACTGTATCTGGATCACGTTTACTGCCAGATTTATCGGTCCATCTAGTGTCGCCATGCAGTGATGTTGGGTGTCGTTTTGAGCATGTCTTACAAATTTTCCTGTACTTGCAAAACTTGGATCTGTGACCTTGCTCCATACATCCAAAACAGAGACCCTTCTCTCGTGCAAAGTCTTTCTTGTCTTGTAAAGACTTCATGAGAAATGTTCTGCAATCATCAACTTTGTGTCCACGTTTATTGCAGTGGAGGCAGGGCTTTGCCTTATCGTCTTGAGTGTCATTGTTTGTGGATTCCTTCACTTCTGTGGAGAAGGAACTAGCACCACTGGAGCGTTTCTGATAATTCCTATCACTTTTGTGTCTGTCGCCTTCGTGTGGTTTGGCATTGCCTTTCAGAGCTTGAAAGGATGTGATCGGATCGCAGGCAATATCAGCTTCCTTAGCTATGAACTGCACAAACTCGCTGAAAGGAGGAAACCTCGCGTGTTTTCCTTTTGATTCACAAACAATGCGGCCCCATCTTGGAATAAGCCAGTCCGGAAGTTTGGTCAACAACTTCTGGTTTTCCCGATCATCGTTCAGCACATTGAGACTTGCGATTGTTTGCATGGCTGTATTACATTGTCGCAAAAAGTCAGCAAACTTCCGCAAAGCTATGCCATCTCGAGGACCGATTTTTGGCCATGAATCTAGTTTGTTTCGAAATGCGTTTGTTACAACAAATGGGTCACCATAGCGTTGTTGCAGCAAATGCTTGGCTTCCGCATAGGCGTCATCACTGGCGAGCAGAAAGTATCCTTCCACGGCTTCTTTCGCAGCACCTCCCAGATACCGTTTTAAATAGTAGATCCTCTCCGAAGGTTGTATGCCCCTTTGTTCAATCAGCGTTTCAAAGGCAGCCTTCCACCCCGGGTACGCCAGCGGATCTCCACTAAATACGCCTGGCTCTGGTGGAGGTAGACGGCCTAGATTAACCTGCTCAGCGAAAGATTTAGCAAGGTCCAGAAATTCCGCCCTTCCGTCAGTCGGCATCGTGATTTCTTGTGTGGACGGGCCAGTGGTAACTGCACTGATGTTCCTATTGCTCACATTTGTAGATATTGGGAATGTACAAGGTAATGTAGAAGGCATCGCACATGAATGTGTCCATGTAGTCCGAGTCTGTGGTGGTGCATATCTGCTCGGACCTGTCGATCTGGGCACAAACTCCATAACGTTTGGATTTTGCCCAGCCTGAGGTAACTGAGGTCGTGTCTCTTCTCGTTGCGGTTCATGATTGTCCGTATTAGAGCTTGATGATGGCGTTGCCATAGAAGTCGCTGGATGAATGTTGGTTACAGGAATTTCCAAATTGTCAGTCGTTTGGCCCTGAATAGATCTGACATAGTTCTCAACATATATCTGCCTCTCATTACTGAATGCAGAGGACCTGGCTGGCTCTAAGATCAAAGCGTTATTGTCCTCCTGTTCAATTCTGGTGATTGCTTCAACTTGGGCATCCGCCATTCGCAGTTGACTCTGAATCCGCACCTTCTCTAATTCCGCTTGCTTCTGTGCGACCTGAATCTGCACATTTTCTAATTCCGTTTTCTTCTGTGTGATGACGTCAATATGCTCAAGCTGTGCCCTCAAAGCTGCAGCTTCTGCAGCAGCATCTAGTTTTCTGGCTATAGTGGAAGCTTGGGACGAACGAGAGTTCCTGGACCTCATGGATACGTGTGTCCTAGTAGAGTGTGCAGAACGTAATATTAATAGATACCCTCCGAAAGCAACTGAATACTTTAGAGCTTTGGATTCTGTATCTGTTTGACGTTAGGAACATCACGACGTCTGCAACGATTCTCTCTCGTAATATCGTTTTTTATTCATTTTAAGGCAATCCCACACTTGCATTGCAATTGTTGATTCTTACAGGATGGGACTGTCTCATGAATATGGGGCATGGCGCTTACATTGAACAAGCACAGGCATAAGTTTCTGGTTCTCATCTTGAGGAGGGAAATATTCCTTTGGAATAAGGCAAACACAAAGATACAGGTCCTAGACTGGTATCAACTACTAATGACACAATTGCGACAATTGTGTCATTAGCAGTTGTCAGGTACCCAGCTAATGTCACAATTTGGTCATTAGCAAGCGAATCTGATTGAGAGTTGTGTCTCAATAATACTTGCTCTCCATTACTTTCACCCTGGTTTGCTCCATCCCAACGGTCAGCCTGATAACACAATGATGTGGCTTAACAACCTATAAACTTTACAGTACACTTACCCAGCAAATAGTAAGAGTCAAATTGTCCCATACAAAGACAAGTTCAGTTTTTTTAGTTCTCAGTCATTCAGTGACTGTCTATGTGCTCACCATGCACTGAATGTTCATGTGAAGCGGCCTCAATATAGTCATTGCACTGTACAATCCTGATCCGATGATTCTGCTGCTGAATAACTGTTAATATGAAGTCATACCACACTTGGTACCTTCAGATGGCTTCTCATACAGTAATAAGTCAATGACAGTCAATTACCACAGATCGGACAACCGTAAGGTTTCTCCACAGTACTAACTCAATATACAACAGATGTAGAATTCTAGCACATATGTATGGCTTCTCTACACAATTACCGCAAATAGGGAGAACGTTTACCACATATAGCTCTACTGAATGGTATCTCTAAAACACTACTCAAACAGATCGTAGATATACCACATGCGGTACATCTGTACAGTTTCTCTACACATTTATGATGTAGAAAATAAACCACACGTAGAACAGTTGAATGGTTTCTCCAGAACCGTAATGTCATTTACCATTTGTCAAGATCTAGGGTGTGATCATATATGTATATATCTCTCTTGTTCATAAATGTCAGCAAAAAGCATAGAGTGAAATTCATTTGCTTGTTCTCTGAATCTATGGTGATAATGAAAAACTTTACGAGTTTTCGAGTCGAGAGAGTAGCTTCACTGGAATCAACTGTTTTATCTGTTAGCAATTTTACTAATCGTTTATTGTCAAATGTCTCTCGCTCGAGATAAATGACCGTTCGGTGATTATCATGCATCAAAGGAAGGAATGACAGGAAACTTCTTTGGTTACACAACTTCACAGAATGACTCAAATGAAGTACCTTCATTGGTTCGTCACACCTTGCAGGATGGCTCCGTAAGACGTGTTTCGTTCGTTGGTTACTACTATCCTCGCAGGGGGGATACAGATGAGGACTCGTTGGTTGACTATCACACCTCGAGAATGGCCCAGGAAGAACTGTGCCCATTGGGTGATGATCAAACCGCCTAGAAGAATATCGCAGTAAGATTCACAGAAGATGAGATTATTCTTCTGTTCGCTGTCACTTTTCGTCAGAAAGATTTACTTTCAGTTCCCGCTAAACCATAGCCTGGCACAAACAGACGTAGATACCAGACTTCCAGGATATGGCGCTTCTGAATGTTTGAGATTGGTGTCCTTGGTTCATTATATTTGAACCACAGTGTTTTACTGTAACGGTAGCTTTGCAAGCGTTCTACCGTGATCGCAAATCGGCGGAATAAATAAGTTCGACCCAGCAGGTTTTTGATACAGAAGCCGTGTTTACTTCGTTTAGCTCCATAAAACACTTTGGGTCCTCTTAAATCGCACGAAAATGTTAGCGTTCACAAATCAGTACTTCGTTCTGAACAATTCACCAATCTACGCGCCACAAACGGTACAATATACGAATTTCCCTCCAAAACATTAAGGGGGAAAAACTCTTGGATACCGAACACGATTACAATCATACAATGTCAGTGAGTGACATAACAACTATATATGCATGTTCAATAGTTAAAAGTAATTCCCGACTGCATCAGATCATATCTGCTATGTTGTAAAATTTCTATGTGCAGCGGTGTGTTAAAGATGTCCCAAATGAACGGTCAACACAAGACTCGGGCTGGCCGGATGCGTGGCATCACCCCCTTCCCCGACACCACAAAAAAACAACGGGTTAATGCAGAGAACAAAGACCTAATCTTGCTCTCGTTCAACCAAGTATGGACATATTTAGAAGTCGATGCAGCAATCACAAAACCTATGGATACCAGTCCTAATTATAAGTTGGGCTGCGGAGTATCAAGTAAACGTTTTATGACAAGTACAAACGATTTTCTATATTATGTGCTTCATACATATGCTGAATCTGTTGGCCATCTTATGCAAGACATCTGCATGAATTTTGGCGCTGATCTCCTCATGAGAAAAAGATATTTCGCTTAATGATACGAGCATTCGTCTTTAAAAGTGGCTGTCGGTTTAATGTTGGATCTGTGCATACACTTCTGTTTCCACAGCGTACATACTTGTGAATAGCGATGTATGAACAGCGATCAAATCCCGCTACGAGTATAACTAGACGATTTGTCAGTCAATCAATACTAGCCAATTTGGGGAACCTTGACATATAGCTCATCTAGGACTTGAGTAATGAGCTTGTTTTGCCGCAGATCTTTGATTTCGATATCAAAGGATATAAGCGGGTGTTAAACGAAAAGTGTTATTACGCGAGAGACGATCGCAATTCCTGGCCAGAGTTAACCAACGGCGACAGGAACAATTTCGTCGAAACTCTAACAGCACTGAAAGACACCTTGTAGTGATAACTTAGCCACCCTACAACTCGTTGAGACCAGCTTAAAATCAAGTATATTAGCTTACCAAGGTGCCAAATGGTGTTTTCGCCTATCTAATTGTGAAAATATTGCATAACATCGTCTTTATATGACCTTTACAGGCCGGGTTGTCAGAATTAGACATAATGCAGAAAAGTGTTCATCAGAGATCCTGCACGATACACTGGTATTTTGCAATCAGTTCAAAGCTAAACCATCCCTTTTTATGTTTCTACTCCATATGCAAGATACATGTCATTCAGAAGTTGGAACGTTTTGGTCATTTGCGAGCATCGTTTGCATGTATCTCAGTACAGAATACAGTTACACTAAAGTTCGACCCCCGTCATATCTGACACGTAGTCAAATACAGGTCAAATAGAGGGGTATCAGAATATACTGAGTGATATACGTTGCATCTCACAAACAAGGTTTATTTCAAATTCTGATATATTTGGATCATGCAAGTTTTTCTCTCTCACCCGTTGAACTTTGCACACATGTGAGTTGAAGGTGAGCAGCCATTTCAAATGGTATCGGGCTGAATTCGTGCCATTGAAAGAAAAAATCTTCAGTCATATGTAACACCTTCGATTCATTGAAGTTTCTGCTTTACCTCTGCTTTCGCACATCGATGAGTAGTTTGTAGTGACATTATTAGATCCATCTGGCATGTAAGTCTTACGAGACAAGGGAGAGTAATAGACTGTCTGGATACAAGAGTTAGTTAGAACCTTACATGAAGGATTTATCTGGTCGAACTTCCATGTTGCCGTCACAAGACGAAGGAGAACTACATGCATAGTCTGTCTGGGTACAACAATGACTCTACACTCGAGGATATTCATTAATATAAACACCTGAACAATAGAAACTTATATAAAATGCATTACGTTATGTTATCTTGTAAGACTGTAATATCAGGTTCGACATCACGATGTCTTGCTGGCAGCATTGAAAAATGTAGACCGCTCCTCTCCTGCAGGAAACTAGCCTATGTTTATGTATACTATGTTTTCTTTGAATTTGGTGCTTATGTTGTCATTTTAAATAGGTCTTTAGATTATGGATGCGGAAATTCTTTAATGGACGACGGCTGGATATTGAATGACGAACTAGATGCTTGAATTGCCCAAAATCGCTCAAATCTGTAATACAAAGGCCGATCCGATATTTCAGTAGACAATTAGCACCAATCGCAAATCGGGTTTAAACTAAATATTTTTTATTTCTTGTAAGAGAAAGGCAGTCAGTTTCTGTATACTTTCCAACCATTGTATCTTATCCAGTTCATTATGACTGTCCATATGAACATTATGGAGATATTGTTCTACACGATGCCGCTTCTACTTCTGAGTAAGTGAGGTAGTGCCCAGGTTATGCAATTAAACCCAACATTAAAAAGGTGGTGGAAAACGATGCCGAAGTAGTGCGAAGAAGTCATAAGGCCCATCAGACAAATATACTGACTGCATATTTCTAAAAGCATCACAAGAACCAAAAGTTATCCCTTTGTTGATTTCTAACCCATCCATGCTTTTATTGTAGCTGTTCATGTGAATATTTTGAATGACATGGCCTCTAGTACTGGCTTGAGCGGTAATAGATACAAAGATTTTCAGATCGTTGATGTAATTACCATATCAAGTCATCTGTTGGAAAATGATGAACTATGTGACCACCAGGTAGTCCAAAATAGGGTGTATTTATTGAATGCAAGCTCGTATTCAGAACAAATACCTGTGAGGTCCGACGCCGACTAAGCGCTTCATATTTCTCCACGATGTTTACAAGTCATAAAACTAAAATCACAATGATTTGTACAGAGGGCAAGCCTCGGGGACGAAACGTCCACTAGCAGAATCTCATCGTATACAGGTAACAAATACACGCAACATTGAAAGGGTGGTGGAATTCATACTCTCAGTCTCGTATTCGTGCACGTTGGCTGTTTCAGGAATATGTGATATGGCGCTTACATTGGACGCCTGGGCCACACACACACATGCTAAGTGTTTAGTTAACATCCTTTGATATGGCTTGAATTCGTGCGTTGCAACAATAGAGGATGCAGGTCGCAGTATATGGGTTGCCTTATATATGAGTACCCCGCACCCTTGTCAACGCCTGCCAGACAAAGTAATTACACAATAACCTCCCCCCTATAACGTGTAATTAGAGATTGATAACCTCCCCCCTATAACGTGTAATTAGAGATTGATAACCTCCCCCCTATAACGTGTAATTAGAGATTTTTTGGGATGAATTAAGAGAAGTTCCAAACATGAACTTTTCTTCTAAATAGAATTACGTTATTTCAAATGAACATAGCCGTACATACATCTCCAAGGTGTCTGTTATAAATTTGGAACGTTATATTAAAAACCACAGGACGAATTACACAAAAGGCAGTGTTGCAACACTCATATTATTAATGATGGTGATGTTGAATGGATTCAGCCGTAAATTCGGATATATCTTATAATGAAGGGTTTACGAAGTTCTTCGCCATTTGTCTATGTACTTTTCTTTCTCTGGCTCAGTATTTTACACCATGCGATTTTATGAGTAAAGAGGCATAGATATGAATTCAGTGGATTTTGTTCTGCTCAAATCAGTACGTATTGTCAGATCATATAATATCAGCAGCTTAGAGCAACAATTTTTGTCAGTTTTCCACGAGGGAAGTGAATTATCGAAGGGAAGGTTTAGTCCTTCGGATCTTTCCGAAATTAGCTTTTCGATATTTCGTGACAACTCTTCGCTGACATTTTTTTCAAATCCACTAGCTGAATGCTACACATGTATAGCATCAATTTGAACTTACGTATCAATGCTAATTGTTCGAATGTCCAAGTCATTCTTAAGATGATCTGCAAGAGTGGGCGTAAGTGCAAACAGTTCGCTCACGGTGAACAGGGCGGTTTCGCACACGGCGGTGTACACGACGTTTTCGCACACAAAACACTTTTAGAGTCTGCTTAAAGTTGATGACACGAAAGTTCTTCTTGCATGGTGGCTGTCTGGTTAATGTTAAATCTCTATGCTTTCACAGCGTACATACTTCATGCGAATATCGATGTATGAGCAGCGATCACATTCCGATACGAGTACAATATATCATTTGTCCGAGAATCAATAATGGCCAATTTGGAGAGCCTTGACATATGGCTTATCTTGGACTTTGCTAATGAGCTTTTTCCGCTGTTAACCTTTGAGTTTTATTTCACAGGATATAGGGTAGTTAAACGCGAGAAACGTGAGGTAATATCACGCGGGAAACGAACGCTATTCCTCGACAGAATTAACTAACGGCGGCAAGAGCAATTTTGTCGTAACACCCTGTCATCTACCAAGAGGATGATTATCCTGGTGGTCAATTAACTTAAATTCAACACGAGAGCAACTCAGAAGCAAACTTATTTCCTTGAGACTGGAAAGACGAAGGTGCCTCTCGGCTATCCTATTAATTTGTTTGCTAAATCTTTGTCACGCTAAGTCATTCTCTCATTGCAGTTTTCTTATGACCATGGAAATACTGCATACCATCATCTTCATATTACACTTAGCTTTTTCGAGCATCGTCTATCTCAATGCAAAATACATATACTAAAACAATATTTATAACGTTTGCCGATATCGGCATCTTAGTATCGATAATTGAAACAACAAATTACAAGTCAACAACAATCAAAACGACTCCATATATCGATCACGATAACTCGTTATCACGATTATCTTCAATTCGATCAGCAATGTCCATCAACTGAAACTTGCAATTACAGACACAACCAAAGCATGCATCAAAGACATTAAATGTAAGAGGATAAGTGAGATATGTATTTCAATAAACGTGAAAAAGATAGGACCATGATCATGTCTTGTCGGCTTTATTTGAACGAAATTTTGTTCTCTGCTTGTTTACATTGTGTGTATTGGAATTATTTTTTAGTGCCTGCTAGATTATTGGATGCTTATTAATGTCGTACAAATATTCATTGCGGGAGACGGCTGCCCCCATAAGTCGGATCTGACGCATCTAGTTACTCGATTTGTAATCGCAACGATATGAATATGTCGGTAATATTCTCTATTTAACAGATATTTAATGAACTACGAAAATAAAAAAAATTGGAAGCCTAACCCATGTACCTGGCTTTCTAGCCCCCGTACTCCGTTTGCAAGACAAGACCCTCTACTCCGATGATTGAGACGAATTTCTTCTGGAACTGCACTTAATATAGCAACCAGCATTTTCGACAACAACGCTGAAGTAGAAAAGAAGCTGTTCCATATGCATGGAAAGCCTGTGCCAAAGAACGAGACTGCGTCAACTATGAGATATGGGAGGATGTGTTGTTACTTCGAGTGATCTAGGATGGATACTCAGACCAGCAAGAGCAGCCTTTCTTGTGCAGTTGGATGACGAAGTAAAAACATTTCATCAAGTCAACCATGTTTTATTGTCATCAATAACCAAGTTTAGTGAGGAAGTGTAGCTTTCTAAAACTCTAGTTGAAAACGAGATGCTTGGTGGGAAACTAAGGGGTCACGTCCAGTTAATCGAGGCACTTTCTCGATGCCTTCGACATGGATCGAGAAATTTCTCGGCTGAAACCGGGAGGGCAGAACCGGGACCCCTGACGAAGTCTCCCGGTTTGCTCCCGGTCCTTCTGGATCGAAACGTCTCGGTTTTCGAGATGGATACGAAATTGATCGGTAATCTCGAAGGGGGTCCCGGTTTGTATATGTCCGTGTTTTGTTGCACTTAAATCGGTCGTTTCTTAGCTTCTCATGTGATTAGAGTGTTGTGCAGCTATCATATTTGGGAGCGATCGCCGTATAAGTATATCGCAGCCTAAAAAAGAATCCTGACAACTAATTGTTTTTAAGATGTCTTTCATGTTATTAAATGTTTAATCGATATATCCATGATCTGCATGATGTTTCCTGAATCCAATTGAAAGAAAACGTTTCATTTATCTATATAAATTAAGAATATAAAATTGAATGATTTTCTCATACATTGATTGTATATCTGACTAATATTCGACGCGGAATAAATGACACATTAACTGGATATAATCTGAATAATAGTAATATGGAATCATCCGATAATAATTGTTTCATAAGATTGTTTTAAAACCAAATGTGGATCGTTTCAACCGAAAAATGAAGTGTTTGATCGGTGTTTTAATCTCGGTGTGTAATCCGTTTTTTAATTTTGTATTATTCATTGCAGATTTCATTCAAGTAATATATAGTTCAAGTAAGGAGATTATATCAACAAAGTTTGTTTCTGATATAAGCTTGCCTGGTAGAGGTTAGCGGAAATAATGACAATCGGAACTAGAGGTGTTGATAATTCTCACCACAGTCGGTCTGTGAAAACCGTCGGCTTGAAACAACAGCGAAGAGAGCGAGAGTTTAATTACTTTGAAAGAAAACTAGGGGGAAAAACACATTTAGCGGGGATTGATAAGATACTCACGTTCTATTATTTATTGCTAGTTTCATGTGTCTAGCAAACTAACAAATAATGAAAGTAATTAGCGCCAAATTCAGAGTGCAATGAGGCTTTAAATCCACGTTCATGTACATTTTACTACAACAATATCACGTGTTGTCATTGAGCAAAGCATATAGGGAATGCTCAAACACTTCGATCGCGCGTTTATGTTTATAAACCTATCAAGATCCTAGTCAAGATCCTATCAAATAAGTAATATCAACGAAAATCTCCCATTCTGATATACTTTCAGAAGAACATAGGGAATTTTATTCAAATTTGTAGAATTTATTTTAATTCGCAGTTCCTGGACATATCTCATAAAGTTATTCAAATTCTAAAACAGGTTCGGAATAATTTACACTGAATAATAATGAACCAACTCATGTAATTCAAGTGGTGATGTTTTTCTTTTTCTTTCCATACATAAAAATTGCGCTGTCAGAGCAAGTATGCGACTACAGATCTGTATACGGAATAACAAAATATTGTTAAAAGAATCATGTTTACTGTACTTCATTATCCATGGCTTAATGCATATGTACTCGTCGAGATTAGTCTCGCTGCCACAGAGAAGTATATAGTGTGAGCATACGCCTTCCGAATGGTTCAAACCTTCATTTGAAGGCATCTCGATTCCATTCTCGAGGCAAGTCGATTTATTTCGAGGGGGATCGAAATGGACTTTTACTTCGAGAGAAAACCGGGTGCAAACCGGGACAACAATCGATAGAGATAAACCGGGACCCTTCGAGACGAGCTATTTAACGGTTTTACTCGTTTATCAAGAAACCGTCTCGATCGATTGGACGTGACCCCTAAGGAATTGAAAACTGTTATGCTGTCCAGGCAATTCGGAATTGTATCGTACTGCATTTTTGTAGAGGAAATGTCGTCACGACGAATCGTTAAACCATATATAAAATATATTGAGGACTCCTCTCACACCTTTTCTTTAAACGTAGGTGTCGCCACTGGAAACAGGTTCCCGACCCACGAAATATTGTCACATAAAGGTTTCGGATGCGGGTCGTCCATGAGTTCCAAGGAAGTGTGGATACTTGGTAGACACTGAAATTAAAGGCCATAATGTGTTCTGAATTAGATTTAACTAAATTATATTAAAACAGACCTGCTCTTTTCCGGAAGGAAAAATCATTGAGAGCTGATACTCCGCGACTTTCTAGTTTGTCACATTGGGGTCATTTTGTGCCTATTTATATATGGGCAAATTCAAAATGGCTTCCATGTGGGGTACTAAAAAAAGTGACGTTTTCGTCATTTTTCTTCATGATTTCTGCTTTTCTGCGAGGAAAAGTGGGCAAAAACTATTTTAGTTCCGATTGAATTATTATTTGCTAAATTATCATGCAGATTTTGCGAAGAAAACAAATAAATGTAAAAATTCTTAATTTTCTCATTTCATTCGTTCTGAACTCATAATATACCATCAAATCAATTGTATCAAAGGCCATTTTGTATTACTGATCGAAAGCGAATATTTTTACCCGCTATGTTTACTCATTGGCATACCTTCAAATTGAATTACATGCAATCTTATGCCATCTCGTGTCGGTAGCCGATACGATTCAGGATTTACGCAAAACTAATCAAGATTAATAATATATTCGGGACATCGGGGCAAGTTATAGCGTACATAAATGCATATCTATCATAGTATGCATCTCTTTACCTTGTCGAGAAATTGCCCACATATTCAGCTTGTTCTCATGAACTTCCATGTTCTTATTCGGGGAGCAGGGATCCCCCATAATGCATTGCACTGGTCAGGATCCGGTGAAGTTCACAAGATGAGAAAAATGTAAATACTATTGTTGTTGCTTCGACACATCTCTCCTCTGAAAATATATTTCATGCAGTATGCGCACACATTAAAAAAAGTAACGAACGCCGACTTCAAGAGAAAGGACGTGACTGCGAGAGTGTTGAAAACTGGGGTCTCATAAACCCAGAACCGGAATCTGCCCAGCGAGAGCGGAACGTGATTTGCAACGTCTGCTCGGTGAATGGCAATGACGTTTCGTCGGATAGCTTCTATTCATTTTTGTCTATTTTGAGAAATTTTATTACCTTCATCAATAATCATCTTACTCTAAAGTACACATTCATCAAAAGCAATTTTTTACATCGTAGATAATCAGTTTACCGTATTTCGTGTCATGTTTGAGAAAACAATCTCGGATTAAATAGCCATTAAGCATTTTTTCAGCTCTGCTACATACAAGGGGTATCTTTCGTGGAATGTTTCTTTGTTTATAGAGTTGCTCGAATTTCTCATTAAAAATATCTATGTGAAATTTGGCATTACAATATATCAACAGCATATAGGTCATCCAAAGGGTATTAATTGTGCACCCTTTTAGGCTGACATTTTTCGGGTCTCATTTACTAATACGACTATATGCAGACGCTTTCAAAACAGATTATTTCAAAGCCCATTCCTCCTCATTCACCAAACGTTATATAGACGATCTTCTTGCTGTGGATAATCGCCATATAAAAGACGCAATTCACTAGATTTGAAGAGAACTACAGATGGCCGTAGCGGTACCTATTATTTAGACCTATATCTCTATAAAACGAAGCGAGCCTTCTTTTTCGTCGACTTTACGACAAAAGAGATGATTACCATTTTGACATCGTAGACTCTCCCTATCTGGAAAGTAATATACCAGAGAGACCTGCATATGGCGAAAACATTTCTCGCCTAGTAACATTTATTAGATCCTGTGTGAAATGTGGCGATTTTCATTTTCATTTCATTTTTATTCACCAACTAAACAAAATATACAGGTCTGTAATAAAAAAATAAAACAGATATAACATTTTATAGAACAAACGTGACTAATAAAATAATTATTGGCTGGATTAAAATCCGATGGGGCTTGAAATGGGGCAACGTCACAATACATTATTGCAGAAACTTGTAAATCAGGGGTATATCATCAAGCGCGTCCACTCGAAGTTTCTCAAATTTGGCGATACATATCGCATGCTGACAGCAAAATACGATTAACTCACGAACATTTACTTAAAAAAGAGTCAGTCCCATAGTGAATGATCTCACAGTGAAACATATTCTTATCGAGTGTATAGATTTCAAGATTGTAAGAGATTCTATTTATCGAGCAACTACTTTAACTTACAAGATCTTTTTAGTCGGATGAAAGAAGCCTGTATTTTAGGTAATTTGAGAGAAATCGGTTTGGTGCATAAATTCTAATGTGTGTAACTATGTTTTACTAGCTTATCAACTTGAATATTTAGAATTTTGTTTGATCGTCGCTATAATGCTGATATATTGCTGAACGCGACGTTAAACCTTAATTCTCTCTCTCTCAAAATACGAACATAGCGTGGAAGGTCTATGGCAGTGCATTTCGTAACGTGTGCCTAATCTCGCTCATCCCGGGGCTAGGGGCAGTATGATCAAATGTATTTCTAGACCTTCATACTTTTCATATGAACAGGCGCAATAAAAGCGTGACTGAAATACAGAATACTCCAGATAAAGTTTTTACAATGCATAACATATAGATTAAGAATACTGATTGGCGATACGGATCTGATATTTTTGGATCATTATAATGTTATGCTGGCATCATTGAAAACTGTTGACCGCTTTTGTCTTACAGGAAATTAGCCTAGTTTTATGTATACTATGATTGATCCTTTTAATTTGGTGTTAATATTATTATATGAATTAGGTCTTTGGAATACGGACGCGGAAAGTCTTTAATGGACGACGGCTGAATATTGAATGACGGACTAGACTCTTTTATTATTCGCATTCAACCCTATCTGGTGTGGACTTTTGGGGAACTGTTCAGGGCTGGGGGACCATTTCGACCCCCCTCCTTCTAAATATTTTTCTTACCTCTTGAACTGAGGAGCTGAAACTTACCACAATATACCCTTGGGTCTATCCCCACCAGAAAATGTAGGAAGAATTGATAACGTCATAGTGACGTTATTTTTTTATAAAAAAAACATTTTGGGTAAATTTTTTGTTCAGATTTTTCGAATGTTTTATCTATGTGTTTTCTTCGCAAATCCGACTCGACAAATTAGTGAATAATAATCTGATGCGTAGTGAAATAGTTTTTACCCACTTTTTCCTGGCAACAAAGGAGAAATGTTGAAGAAAAATGACGAATTTTGGTACCCCACATGCACGCCATTTTGATTTTACTCTTGATTTTCTGGTCAGAGAATTATACAAATAGGTGCGAAATGACCCGAATATGATAATCCACGAAGCCAAGGAAGGTTCGCTCACAATTTTTGTCGTGTCTGAGATATGATAGGAAGTTTGCTAGGCGGTATAATGGTCCCTCTTAGGCCTGGTAGGGTTAAATGTCCACATGAGCTCCACGTAAAAGCTTCATTGTCAGTCATCTGTAAATATTGCCCGTCTAATTGAAAGCATTTTTATCACCTCCGATAAAATATATGTGAGAGTCCAGCGTCATCCCATCACTGTTTATTCCTTCATTTGGATGCTCCGAATATCGTTTGATAATACAGCAACGTTGAATTAAAGCCACAGTGGGTATTTTTAGAACCATCTTTTAAATTCATTTTAACTACGCCAATGCTATTTGAAATATTCAGATAACGTCGAAGAAGAAAGTATCCATGTTTGATACAAAATGTCAGCAATGTCGTTTTCATGTTTCTGTCCAATTTTTGGAGAACTTGTCGATTTAATATTGAAGATTTAAAATTGGACTAAATGATCAACTATGATGCTCTGAAGCTCAAATTTGACATGATTTATTTTAGATGACAAACAGGCATACATCAATTATTGCGTTCAGCAATATTTGTGCTATATAGTGACAGGAAATATGAAACACTAGCTAAGTACGCCGACATTCAGTCAACAAACTAGATTTCTGAAGAACAGGTACCGTATTCACATTAGCATTTATTCAATAAATCAGTTGCTATCAAAGATATTCCAAGCCAGCTGTTCGATAAAAATATCTCTTATGATTGCAGACTATATACAATTTTTATTTGACTGTGAATTTCACATGGCATGACTAACCTTAAGATTATAAGCTATTAGTCCATGAGCTAAACCACTTACTGGTACCATCTTGAGGGGCAAAACGTCATGGTGATTCTCATATTAGATTATATATGTTGAGTACAAAAAATCATGCTGGCCATGTCCGGTCGGTAGCTTAGTGGCACAAAGTGGGTCAATCCAAGATGGCGGCAAATAGTTGCTATAATCCACAAGCTGTTATATGTAATCGACCTAACTTTCACTGATGGTTTTCAAATTGAACATATTGGTGTGTCTCAATTGTTTTGCAAATTTACTCATCCCGGAGAGGTCGGGATGGGCACATTTATGTGATAGCAGGTTTGATTTGATAAAAAATATTGAACATTGAATATTTGTGGCTCAAATCTACACCTGCTGTCACTGATACCAGACTCCCAACAGTGGTGGTTGGGATGCCGAACTTGTAGTTCCCGGCTCGAGATGCAGCGTAAGCCACCTGTGATGATCTAGATCTGGTAACCTGAAAATAATCTTAGAGATTTTCCCTGTCGTGAGAGAAGCGTAGGCATGTCAAAGAGCAACCAATAAGACGGCGAAGAAGGGGGTATGTAAATACAGAACCCAGGCCGACTACAGGGGAACCAGTAGATCATGTTGTTGTAGCCTTCTTGACCACTCTGTGAAATCCCTCGATTTGGAGGATACCAAACATGTGTAGGGTGGTATGCGGGGAAGGTGGTGGGGAGATTTTATTCTGCCGAATATTCAGTGATTACACATGATGTTACTATCCAAACCATATGTTTCGGTCGAGCGCTACCAAATAATGTCAAGAAATCCAAGATGGCCCTCATGATGGAATCACGATGGCATCACGATCTTGGAAGGTAATAATGGTCTTTAATTTGGTTTTCATTTTCATATTTCTTCCTAAAGAACTGCAAAAACTAATAAAAATGATAGATACTACTCAGCTTTGGTAAAATAAATTACTTTCGTGATCTTACAGCCAAAATAACTTGGGCAAAAGATGGACTTATTAATTTCACAAATGTGATTTTCTGGGGACACCATGCGGCCGCCATTTTGAATTTTCCCATGAACATTTGCGCCTAGAATACTGCAATTAGGCTAAACATGGCCTAAAATGTTCAGTCAGGCATAAATTATTCAGTCAGGAAGTTTCAGCTTGCTAGCTGTCCTCTATACCGAAATAGCTTGGAAACTTTTAAAAAGTGCTCATGATTTCCCGCCTTGGTCAGGTAGGGTTACCGTTCATTGGTTGCCATATTATTCAGACTATGTTGCCACACCATACAACACATGATCTGCTTCACTATATTAGATCAGCCATTGTGTAAAATTGGACAGGAATTGAACAGAAAGAAAGACCTGTAGCTTGACCAAGAGCTCTTTCTTTGATCCTCATGGCTTTTCGTAGCTTTTGGGACGCCATCTTGGATTGACCCACTTTTTGATACTTAGCTGCTACTCTGACATGGCCAGCAGGGTTTTTTGTCACCTACAGGTATCACGTGATAAGAAAAACATCATGAAGCTTTGCCCCTCAAGATGGTACCAATAAGTCAAATTTCGGGTCCTAGCTCATGGACTATATGATGTAAATGTGTCAACTTTGACAGATATGCATTAACATGTACTTTTGGTAGTTTGACTGTGTACATGATGCAGCGAGCATAGACTCAAAATTCCTCTCCCGGATGTATAGAGATTAGGGGTCGGGAGTGCTTGCACTTCGCTCCGAGAAATTTGTCCAATTCTGTGGATTTCAGTTTATCTTATTTTTAATTTTTTGTGTATTGTATTTTGTGAATGCTGTGAAATTTTGAAATTATTTCTTGCTGTTCAAGGCATATTTGGTTCTGTCAGTTCTGCCTAGTTCGAGAAGACAGAGGTCCGCCATTGTTGCCTTCTTGGTCTTTATGACTGAGAGGTATGCGGATTATATCCTGTCTCTCTCTCTCTTCCTCTGTTTGTTCACTGTCGATAAATATTTAGTATTCTGTTATTGTAGATATTTTCTAGTTTTGTGCTGTTTCGTTTTTTGTTCGCTTTAGCTTAGTTCGATTTGCATATTTAATGTATTTAGTATTTAGTATATCGAAATAGGCTAAATACATGGGCCATAGTAACGGTATAGCTCCATGTTATAGACCTAACCCTAAAGTACAAGTTCTTCTGTGTTCTTTTGGTCTGCGGTGTTGCCGCGCAACGTATTCAATAGCGCAGGACTTGGCGCTAACCTATTGTTCTGCAGAACCTTTACAAGACAGACTCCACCAAAGGAAAAGAGAAAGCCTCAAAAGGATACGAGAAAGCCACAAACCGCTTCACGCCTCTCCTTGATGAGGTAACAGAAAGGTTCTCTTGATTCTAGTGTTCAGTAACATTGGTTGTACTATACATATACTCTTCAGAGTGAGGCTCCCTCGCAGGGTAGTCAATGTCTACTCTGTGGGGGAGAACGCTGTTGAGGTTTGTGCTACTCACTCTTTGTAGTGAGGCTCCATAGTGGGACTTTGATTTTTTTTGTTTACTTTTTCTTCCACGATGGCGCACAAAATGTTTGATAGACCACTGTCCCTAAAACTCAAAGGCGTACAGAACGTTAAGGCGATTGATATATATCACGCATTGAAAGAAACTGCTGGAACAGGACGATCCGTCCTTGAATTACAAGCGTCTAGTCCGTCATTCATAATCCAGCCGTCGTCCATTAGAGAATATCCGCGTCCGTAATCCAAAGACCTATTCCATATTGCATATAACAGTATTAGCACCAAATTCAAAAAGACAATCATAGTATACATAAACATAGGCTTGTTTCCTGCAAGAGAGAAGCGGTCAACAGTTTTCAATGATGCCGGCAAGACATCATGATGTTCCAAAAATATCAAATCCGTATCGCTGATCAGTATTCTTAATCCATAATATTCGTTGTAAAGTCGTCATCTAAGGAATGATGTATCTCAGTCACGCTTTGATTGTGACTGTTCATATGAGTACCATGAGGATCTTGAAGTACATGGTGTCAAATACCCTATGGAACGTAACAGTAGCACACGAAGGGGTTAAAGTTGACCTGATTTTAAAAGGTATAGACGTTGGAGATCAACGTGGTCATTTTGAAGAAATAGAACCAAGGAAATTACCTGTAAAGATGAAAGCATCATGTGAATTCCCAACCTCTGCGATTAGGACCGCATTTGAGTTCTATGGGGATGTTCTTGATATAGACAAAGAGTTATAGTCGTTCGATAGAGGTTTGGAGTCAGGAGTTTGAAGAATTTGGACGTCGAGTTTCAAACGAACTCTTCCTTCTTCTATTTAAATTGAAGGTATGAGGCTTCCTGGTTGGTTTGAAGGTCAAGTAAAAACATGTTATACTTGTGGATCAGAAGATTATATGAACTTGAAGTGTCCTTAAGAGATAAATGCCTAATTTTTCACCAGACAAAAAAAACTGTCCAAGAGCCAAAAAGGTACCTACGGATACTATGACTAGCAATAAAAGAAATGATTCGTTGGATCCTCGTTCTGTTACCCTGGCAAAAGTTATTCATGCAGAGACTCTCAAGCAGAAAAACATCTATCAGCTGGGGAGCCTCAGAGAGAAACAGTAGACGTATGGAAAGGTGTAGGTCCTGATGGCAAGCCCACCAAAGAAAAGCAAATGACATCAGTCTTAACAAGACAGACTCCATCAAAGGAAACGAGAAAGCCAAAAAGAGAAACGAGAAAGCCACAAGCCGCTTCACGCCTCTCCTTGATGAGGTGGAAGAATGGTGTGCTTCAGAAGAAAACAATATTGACATTGAAAGTGAAACTGACAATGAAAGTGTTAATACCAAGCCAAATGATCAGAAGTCTGCATCTGATCATACTGAAAGTGTTGCCATCACATTGACTCCCGTCCAATGATTCAGAGATATGTTATCTCATCTGAACTAGAGTAAGACTTGACGGGTGCCAGGATACACCTATGCAATCTGATGATTCATGCGTTAATCCTATTCGCTCTGGTGTGGATTTGAACTTTACACCCAGTGAAGAAATAATACATGAATTCACAGATGACGAAAGCAATAAACACTCTTGTAGTAAGAAATCTACCCCGAATCCGAAAAAGAAAAATGAGAAAACCTTAGATATTGAAACCGGCAAGAAGCCTCAAATAGTCGATACTACCTCCATTCCTCCCAGCGATTCACCTGTGGTCTCTGATGATGAGTATTGTGGATGTATTGAATGTCCCCTGAAAGACGAGACTTCTTTGAACCAAAGGTCGAAAGCCTTGTTGGGACAAAAGAGAGGTCAATATATCTATAAGTAATAAAGTAAAAAAAGAAATATAAGAAAAGAAAGATGAAAAAACCTCAGAAACAATTACCCAAAATAAACGTACATACATGGCGAAGTTAACATTCGATATCTTGGATTGGGCAGTTTTGTATGTCATTTATTTATGCGGACTAAAAATGACAATCACCAACTATCATTCAGTGGAACTACAGAGAAGTTTGGCCAAATTTGAATGAACTTCAAGTATTGGCTCAAGATTACGAACCATCAGCTTTCTGTCTCAATGAAACCTTTCTAAAGAAAGCAGATAAAGATAAATTTAAATTTCTCCAATACACATCTTATCATTCGTACGCTTTAGACGAACATGGAAAGGCTACAGGCGGTTCTTCAATATGGATTAAAATATGTTTTTTACACAGTCATGTTGAATTACAAGCTGTAGCAGTTAATTTTACCTTGAATTCTGTCTTTTTTTCTCATCGCTCCAATTTATTACCTGTATATGGTAGGATTCTGTTGGTGGACTGTTAGGACCCGCGGCCCGCCCTCTGTACATGTCACTTGACAAATATATGTAGGTTTATTGTTTCGGTGGGAAATTTAACCCGTACGACGTCGGACATTACAGGTTAGTTCTTCTAAGTTTCTTGCATTTACCAGGTTACCCCATGTTAAGGCGTTTACTCTATCTGACGTCCATGATGCTCATCCATTAACATCAGACGAGTTGTTTGAGCTGATCTGTCATCACAGCTCCCGAGCTAGCGCATCTAATTCCGCTTAAGCCGGTACTAGGGGCCGTGTGGATACTTCATAGTCCCCACATGAACAATCGCAATAAAAGCTCGGCTGAGATACTAAGGCTACATCCGAGAAGCCACCGTATTCTCGGGTCTGAATGTTAGGTGTCAACGAATACTTTCCTGTAGAGTCATATGGTTGCAATTTGGTCACCATACGTAATCAATTTTTCCACCTCGTGCATATCGCTCCAATTCAACTATGCACAGTGTACATTACAAGCGCCTGGTTGGTCCGTCATTCATAATTCAGCCGTCGTCTATTAAAGAATATCCGCGTCCATAATCCAGAGACATATTCCATATAACAATATTAGCACCAAATTGAAAAAGACAATGATAGTATACATAAACATAGGCTAGTTTCCTGCACGGGAGAAGCGCTCAACAGTTTTTAATGATGCAGGCAAGACATCATGATGTTCCAAAAATATAAAATGTGTATAGCTTATCAGTATTCTTAATTCATAATAATCGTTGTAAATTCGTCATCTAAAGAATGATGTATCTCAAGCACGCTTTGAATGAGACTGTTCATATGAACACCATGAGGATCTTGAAGCACATGGGTTCATATGGCCCCTAGCCCCGGGTAAAGCGGAATTCGACAGAAGTTACGAAACACAACGCCATAGCAAAATACGAGCGTAGTGTGCAAGGTCTATCAGCATGCGATATGTATCGCCAAATTTTAGAAACTTTGAGCGGAGGCACCTGGTGGTATAGCCCTGTTTTATACGTTTCTGCAACAATGGTTTGTGACGTTGACCAAACTCGTCACATTTAACACAGGATCTAGCAAATGCTACTAGGCGAGATATGTATACGCCATATGCAGATCCCACTGTAATATTACTGTCCAGAAAGGGATACATGTAGTTTACGATGTCGAAATTGTAATAATCTCATATAGAGATATGGAATCTAAATATGATGTGCCTGTAGGGCTATCTGTAGATTCCTTCAAATTCAGTGAAGGTGGATATATATCCTTCACGGCGTCGTTTATATAGCGACTATCCACAGCGAGAAGATCATCTATATAGCGTTTGGTGAATGAGAAGAAACGGGCTTCGAATGGATCGGTTTTTGAAAGCGCCTGCATATAGTCATATTCATAAGAGAACAGATACAGGTCAACCAACAGGGGTGCACAATAAGTACCAGTTGGAATACCTATATGCTGCTGATATATTGTGTTGCCAAATTTCACATAGATATTTTTAATGAGAAATTCAAGCAAATAAATAAAGAAACATTCCATAAATGATATTTCTTGTATGTAGTAGAGCTAAAGAATGCTTTATTGCTGCCGACGTTAATATATCTACTATCAGTATTCTTGAACACAGATTCTATTAATGAACTTAGACGGTCAATAAGGTCCTGATGAGGGATTGTAGTATAGAAAGTTGAGAAATCTCATGTTGTTACATGTCTGTACGGTATGTGACCTTTAGCATCAAGTTCTCCCGTAAGGCACTTTGAGTTTTTCAATACCCACATACATTCAACGCCAGAGTTTTCAGAAATGGTGGCGCAATACCTTTCCCAAAATGCTTTTACCTCCTGAAGGGCCCTCTTCAATAAGGTTGAAAGAAGCTTGGTGGTGCAGCTTCTAGAACCAGCTATGAATCTAGCTATGGTGATTTATGCATTTTAGGAATCCAGCATGCTTTTAGTATGTCGTTATCATTGGTTGGAAGACAAACACCTCTTTCCCTGAGATTACAACACATATAAGGGAAGTAGGAAGAGGGGCCGACATACTGACAGAGCCACATGACTTCACATTATAGTCTTCCGTTTAACCTATTCTAAAGTAAATACCAAGAATCTAACCATTCGTGATATGTGTTGTATCTCAGGTACGCTTTTTTTTAACCTGTTCATGTGGCAACTTGCATGATATGACTACACGGCCCCTAGCACCGACATAACCGCCACAAATCTAGAGAGTTATGATGGAAATGCTCTGACAACTCATATATTCGTAACTGGTGAGCTGTTCCGCTGTGACAACTCGTACACTGGGGATTGGTGAGCTGTATCGTCGTCAGATGAAAATGACGGCATTTAACACAACAGTCTGTACGGCCCGATGTCGACCCAGCATCAACTTCTCACAAATGCCGACATGTATCAAAGAAACGTTTTGTGATTGTTAAATAAATCTTCCAGAGTAAATGCAGTTTGGGAGTAAGTAGACGTATTTGATGATATGTTTACACTCAATTCTTTAACAAGCACCCGGTAATAGTAATATTTACATAAGGATATTATATTATTTGTAGCTTTGCCTACTGGGAATATGACGAATTTTCTCTCGACATTTGCTAGAACTTCTTGCGAATTGAGGTTTCTCAGTACTTGTTTTGCTTGGGAAAGGGTACGTCTATCAATATGGCGAATTGTTTTAACGATCTTTCTCTTGGTGAGGTCCAGCCAATCAGCGAGTACTGTAGGTTCAACTTTTTCTCGCTTAGACCAATCAATAACATACTGTTCCAATGCAGACAGGACTATCTTCTGGTCGACCTTCACATTTATTCTTCTCGGCTCTCTATATTTAGGTCCTTTCATCAGGAGTAATTTTAGGTACTTATCACTCACCACATCAAGGTCAACAGTCACAATATGTTTGCACGGTGTATAGACAAAATTCGACGATTCACAATCACAACTATAGCCTCCTTACGTGTATAAGTTCCAGTCAAACACCTTGACAGCATTAGAGTAATTGAATATTTTGGTGGCTATAGATTTAGTATACATACTGGGTGTCTCCGTCTTAGTGAACTTCAGAATCTTTACGATCAGCTCCCGAAACCTTGTTTATTGATAAGTAATTTTAACGATTGTAATATCCTCTGGGATAATGCAGACAATTGTAAAGGTAAAATTCTTGAAAAATTAGTATCAAATAATCTTTTGTGTATTTTTAACGATGGTTCTTATAGGCAATTGTCCTCATATCATGGATCATATTCAGCATTAGATAACTCACTTTGCGAGCTTCCCATTCTCGAAACAATTACTAGGTCTGTTCATGAGGATCTTTGTGGAAGTCACCACTTTCCCACTGTTTTAAAAGCAGTTCACTCAGCTGATGACACCCCTTTATCCCTACATGGCCTGGGGGGGGAGCAAACTTTCTCCGCTATCTCCGGAACGACAAAAAATGGAGAGCTCAAACTCCGTGACTTTATAGTTTATCATATTGGGGTCATTTTGCATCACCCCACGAGCAAAGAATCATAGGCAAATTCGAGTTGGCGGCCACGTGGTGTATCCAAAAAAAAGTGATGTTTTTGTCATATTTCTTCAAAATGTCGCCTTTTCTCCGATGAAAAGTGGGCAAAAACTATTTTATTTCACATCACATTAATATTTACTAATTTATCAAGCAGTCTTTGGGGAGAAATTCCAAAAATAAAAAATTCGAAAAATCCGACCGAAAAAATCGACCAAAAAATGCCGCTTTTGAAAATGACGTCACTGTGACGTCATCAAAGCGGCCATCTTGGATTTATTTACATTTGCTGGTAGAGCTTGCCCCAAGGGTATGGTGTGGTAAGTTTATGCCCCTAGCTGAAGGGGTAAGGGAAATAATTAGGGGGAGGACATTTCGGCCCCACCAGGCCAGGACAGGCCCCCAAAAGCCCAGGCCAGATAGGGTTAACAAGGTATACTTTTAAGAAAGCAAATTGCCTAGAATTCGAAAAACTTTGTTCACAAAAACTACAAGCAGTTTCTTTCACTGATCTTCCAGATCCTATACAGTTATTCTCAGATATGTCGATAGAAATTGCCAACCAAACCATACCCACATCAGGAGTTGCACATATTGGGAAACCTTGGTTTAATGACGACTGCAAATAAGAAAGAAAATGTAGGAAGAAAGCTGAGCGACATCATAATCCTGAAAATTTGAAAGATCTCGGAGTTACAAGCGCTAAAACTCGAAGAACCATAAGTCCAGTGTTCGTCATCTCAACGATGGAAACGAGGTGATAACTGACAGAGTAGAAATTGCAAATAAATTAGGCGAAACAATTGTCAAAATCTCGTCGTCAGAAAATTATGTACCTAAATTTCAAAGTTTCCAAAAAAGAGAAGAGAAAAATGAAATTAAATTCCCCTCCGGTAACCATGAAGGCTATAACGCTATGATTACAGTTGAAAAACGTCATGCTTCTCTCCCGAAAGCTAACGATTCTGCTGCAGGACCTGACAATATTCATTAGCAGCTTTTGAAACATCTACCCGAATCTTCTCCAGAAATAATATTACGCATATTCAGCAGACTTTGGATAAGGGAAGATGTTCCACCGTCATGGCATAATGCCATAGTTATACCAGTATCAAAGCCTGGCCGTAACCATACAGACCCTGGTTATTATCGTCCGACTTCACTGACTAGCTGTGTTTGCAAAACAATGGAACGCATGGTGAATGAATGCCTTATTTGGTACCTGGAAACTGAAAAACAACCTTACTGATATTCAAGCTGGTTCCCGTAAAAATAGATCATTTAGTCAGATTAGATTCGTATGCCAAGAATGCTTTCGCCAAGAATGAACATGTGGTTTCTATCTTTCCGATTTAGAAAAAGGCCTATGATACTACCTGAAAATACGGGATTCTGAAAGATCTTCAAATATGGGATTAAAAGGCCGTTTACCCGTTTTTATTTCCAACTTTTTGAATGATAGACAATTCCACATTCGTTTAGATACAACCATGTCTGATCATTTCGATCAAGATCAGGGTACCCCACAGGGCAGTATGTTGTCTACTTCTCTGTTTTAGTATCAAGATCAACAGCTTAACTGCAGTTCTGAATAAATCAATTGATGGTTCACTCTTTGTAGACTATTTCAACATATCGTTTAGGGGAGAAAGTATACACAATGTTGAGAGAACATTACAACTTTGTCTAAATAGAATTCAGAAATGGTGTCTAATAAATGGCTTCAAATTCTCCAGAGCTAAGACAAAATCAAAGTAGTAAAAGAGGTCAAATTCTTAGGCATATTGTTTGACCAACGACGAACCTTCAAATCGCATATAAATTGCTTGAAAGCCAAATGCACGAAAGCTCCAGATTTGTTGAAGGTAGTTGTCAGCTATTAGTGAGGAGATCAGCAAACTCTTCTCCATTTATATCGATCACTTGTTCGTCCTAAACTTGAGTATGGTTCTATTGTTTACAACGGTGCATGCAAGTCAAACTTGGCAAAGTCAGATCCTATTCTCCATCAAGGTCTAAGACTTTGCCTCGGTGCGTTCAGAACATCACCTAAAGAAGGCTTATATGTGGAAGCAGATGAACTTCCAAAAGAACTTCGAAGAATTAAACTATCGCAAAATTGCAATCAAACCACTCAAATCCTGCATATAACTGTGTTTTCAACCCCCAGTGCGCGGATTTCTATTTAAAGAAACCCTCCATTATTCCACCTCTTGCAAACCGTATGAAACCACACATTGTAACAGCTGGTATCAAAGTTAGTCAAATTTTACCTAACAAGCTCTTGCCAAATCCACCATGGCAGTTAGCCAAACCAGGAGTAGATATTTCACTGACGAAATATAAAAAGACTGACACGAGCCAACTCGTGTATACACAAGAATTTGGTCTACTGAGAAAGAAATACAGATCATATCAAGCTATTTATACAGATGGTTCTAAAGATAGTGAGAGATTAGCACGTGCTACTATCTTTAGTTCCAAAACTAAAACTTGTCGTCTACCAGGTAGAAGTTCCATATTCACTGCAGAGGCAAAAGCTCTATTGTCGGCTTTAGAGGATATTGGGTCCACTAAAAGGAAAAATATTTCATATTCTCAGATTCACTGTCATGCTTTCAAGCGATTAAGAGTGGAAATTCAACTCATCCCACTATCTTGAATATTATATGAATTTAGATTCGATCAACAGATCGATATTGTGTTTTGTTGGGTGCCTAGTCACGTTGTAACACTGAAGCTGATAAAATGGCTAAAGCAGCTCTAAATAAAGAGGTTGATCCTGTTGGAATCCCATACAGCGATTTCAGACCATCTATCTGTGCTTATGTAAGAAAGTGGTTTCAATATTTATGGGATACTATGAATAATAACAAACTTCACGAGTACAAAAAATATATTGTCGTGACGAGAGTCACGAGAGATCGACTAAAATGTGAAATTTATTGTTTGCTCGATTAGTGAGGTCTGGCATTTATGGAGTGGCTAGGCCTGACATAGGTTATATATGCTTGCGTGGTCAAGATTGACCAGTCCAGACAGTTCTACGGTGCAGTACAATTCAGTGTCTGTGGTATCCAGAATAGCCGGTCTAAGTTTGGCCGCTATTGTGTAACTTCTCAGAAATCAGCGTGGAATGTTTTACATGTGCGAGTGACATACGGTCTGGACTCATTTACGCATTATCTCACTCGTACAATACAGATAGAAGTTACTCACCTGTGCATGAACTATCCAGTGGAATGACTAACTTGAGTGTGCACTATTCAGTGGATTTACTTACTTGTGTGTGCACTATTCAGCGGACTTACTTACTTCTGAACACACTATTCAGTGGAATTACTTACCTGTGCGGATACTATTCAGCTTGACGAACGGTAAGTACGGACAGTTCAGATATACTTTTGTACAACGGAACATTTCAGTTATACTTCGTACACCGAATCAATTCAGATATACTTCGTACACTGGTTCAATTCAGATATACTTTGTGCACCGGAACAATTCAGATATACTTCGTACACCGGAACAATTCAGATATACTTCGTACACCGGAACAATTCAGATATACTTTGTGCACCGGAACAATTCAGATATACTTCGTACACAGGAACTATTCAAATATCTTCGTGTACCAAGACAACTCAGATATAACTTCGTATACCGGGACAATTCAGATATATCTTCGTGTACCGAGACAACTCAAATATAACTTCGTATACCGGGACAATTCAGATATATCTTCGTGTACCGAGACAACTCAAATATAACTTCGTTTACCGGGACAATTCAGATATAACTTCGGGACTCTGAACAATTCAAATCGAGGATACTTACCTGCGTGGGAAATTATTCAGTGGATTTAGTTCTGTAGTGTGGGATTGACCTGTGAGATATTCTGCTTGAAGTTGTTTACGTATCGTATCACGCGTGTGGCGCTTCAGAAGTCCCTCTCAATGTGCGCGAACTACTAACATTCCATACTGAACTTTACTTGTGCGCGCATTATTCTGTGGATTTATTACGATTTCTCATCTATGTGGACTTTATTCATTTCATCAATTCGCTTGTCCAAGCTGAATATTTATGCTGAATGAAATATTGACATGCACGAACTTTGTTCATCTGATCTGGTATGCACTATCAAGCGGTGTATACTTATACGGTCTTATTCAGCTGGATTGACTTACCTGTACATACGGTGTTGAACTTTATCTTAAATGAACTTTATTTCTGCGTGGATCGTGGAGACTATTATTATAAAAGCATCCAGGCAGATGTACTGTTGATTTCTACACCTGACTTTGTTCCTTTCTTCGAGTCCTTGTCTTTCAAGTTTTCATGTAGTATTCCTCACTACATATATATATACTCATCTGAACAGCCAGAAACGTTTAGACCATGATTAGACTATGTAGAATCGGCCATACACGATTAACTCACGAATATTTTCTAAAGAAAGAGCCGCTCCCAATGTGTATTTCACGCCACGAAGATCTCACTGTGAGACATTCTTATCGACTGTATAGATTTTGAAATCGTAAGAGATGCTGTTTATCGAGCAGCTACGTCGGAAGATCTTTTAGTAGAGTGAAAGAAGATTGTATTTTAGATTATTTGAGAGAGATCGGTTTGTTGTATATATTTTAATGTATGTACCTGTTTTGATGCATCAGTTTGCTGAGTTATTAAATTGAATACTTAGAATTTTATTTGATAGTCGTTATATAGCTGAAATATTATTGAACGCAACGTTAAACCTTAATTCTCTCTCTCTCTCTCCCACACACACAATTCATTAACGACGTTATTCAGTTGTACCCGGTACGTGTAATATCGGGAGTTCGACATGCTGGTATTTGTTGTCTTCACAGCTATATACATAGGAGAGAAAAACCAAGGGCCAGATGGAATTTACTGTGAATCGAAATGTGCAAACATCGAAACATGTACCGATATATTCATATTCTTCAAACATGTGAATATTGAGAGGTTCATGGAGAGCGAAAGCACTTTTGCGTGTGAAATGGTCTTTCAGTACAGATTTAGCATTCATTGCAGTGGGTTGCAGTGCCGTAATGCACTAATTGTATCAAAATGAAATGGACGTAGAAGATCTCCCACAGGAGCATGTCTTCGAGCCTCACAATGGCAATGGGCTATTTGGTTGATGGACAATATGTATAGCAGTTAGAAACATTCACCAAAATCAGCGACTCCTCTTTCTCGTCTAACTTTTTGAATATTATGACAACAGGATTGTCAACCCTATCTGGCCTGGGCGGGTTAAGGTCTACCAACACCGGAACATTTGGCCTCCTCCCACCTTCATCCCTATATATCTACCTTTCTCCTTGGGCTAGAGACTGACACTCCCCATGATATATATTGGGGTCAAGATCTACCAGAAAACGTACAAACAAATTTTAGATGGCTGCACTGATGACATCATAGTGCCGTCACATTTTTCGGTCATATTTCTTTATCTAAATGCACTCAATAAATTAGATAATAATTTTATAATGTGGAATAAAGTAATTGTAGGCACTTTAATGCGCGAAGGTCAAAACAGTGGAAAGAAAACCGAGGAAAACACAACTTTCCAGTCACATCCTCTTGACCGTGATTTTGAAATTGCCCATAAACGTACGGATATACAAATATGCTCAAACTGACTACAATAGGTCATACTATGAATTCTTGGGGATGCAGCTCTTCATTGGTTGCCATTTAGTAGATATTGTAAAAAGTTGAGCAGCAGATATACATAATGGGGACTAGTGAGCCCACATATCTTTGTATAGTTGTCAGGATAAAAGAACGTTGGATTTGTCTGATCTGACTTTCGCTTAAGCAGTTATTTTCTTGTGAGTGGTGATTAATTTCAAATCTATCGTAATGACTCCTCGTTGTGGACTTCTTAATGACCCCTATGAGCCGAACCCTCGCGTGATCTGACAATGACCACCACCATACATATAATTGATTTAACATGGTGGGTGGTTTTACTCTGTCGGGTTGGACGAAAGTTGGCAATCCTGCTTTTGTGTCTGGGCAAAAAATCAGCTCAATAAGTTTTAACACCGAAGCAATATACACTATTCAAATGATTCAACTACGGTACATAAAAACCTATGAAACCCCTACACTAAACAGGGCACAATAATTTTTATCAGTCAAACTTGACGTTTCGCGATCATAGACGCAGATTGTTTTCGCCATCTATTTAAGACGACATTACGGGTTATTTTTCTAGGTTTCTTGCATTTACCAGGTTACCTCAGGTTAAGGCGTTTACTCCACCAGACGTCCATGATGCTCATCCATTAACATCAGATGAGTTGTTTGAGCTGATCTGTCATCACAGCGCCCGAGTAGCATATCTAATTCCACTTAAGCCGGTGCTAGGGTCCGTGTGGATACTTCATAGCCTCCACATGAACAGCTGCAATAAAAGCGTGGCGAGATACTAAGGCTACGTCCGAGAATCCACCGTATTCTCGGGTCTGAATGTTAGCTGTCGACGAATACTTCTCGGTAGACTAGAGTCCTATGGTTGCGTTTTAGTCGCAAGACGTCAATTTTTTCCACCTCTTGCACATCCCCCCTCTCAGGTCAAAATATTATCCTACGCCATTATCGTAGTGAATAGATCTCTCAAACAACGAGTTAGTTATAAACGGGGTGGAGCAGACGAACGGTGTAGTGGTTCACCTTTTGCTTACGATAATTTACGGTTTGTTTACGGTTGTTTACGGTCATGTTTGTCGGACGCAAAAGACTCTGATTTGCACACTGCTCTATTTTCGTGAGTATATATACATTCTTGGTACAACAATATGTTTTTTATTAAACCATACCCACTCTCCTCCACTGCTAGTCATTAACTCATATACCCTCCGCCCTTAAAGGTATTCTCAACTCGAGTCAATGAAATGCACTCTCATGGTCAATACAAACACCCCCACATAATCATTGATACTTTGCTTCTCAGCGATTGAGCTAAGAACCACTCATCTTCTATATACAAAAGTATCAATATCATTACACACTATGGAAGATAGACTAAAAAGTACTCTACAGAAACATCTTCAAGTGAAGACAATTAAACCGTACGTCAATCTGGGCAAGATGCCCTTGCTTCTCCTATCGTCGAATCAGCTTGAGGTGATAGCATTTATATTTATTTTCGTTTGACTGTGCGTGAGTTAAATGCCCATGAGGGCGAACATATTTACCCTGTAAGAAATGTCAAATAACTATGGTATCCGTGTGTAAGAGCTATTTACGCTAATGAGACATAGAAACGCGGACTGCAATTTCCAATTCCGTGCCTAAAGAGAGAGTCAAGGCAAGTATGTCTACAAAATGTATATATAATTATAATAACAAGAATGTTTTCTAGTAACGACAAACACTTCATATATTATTTCACAAGCCTTATTAATCTAATATCGTTATCCCAAGCTGTGATGTATTGTGTTGTCGCAATGTCCTATTCCATTTTGTCGTAATAAATGTATCTGATATTATTTCTCAAAGCACAAGACTTTACTCACACTAAATATACAACATATCTCAAGCAACTCAATGACCAATGCGACAGGCACACGATGAATCTGTTTATCAGTATATCGCCCCTTAGTTCTTTTCGATAGTCTACTGGGCAGTTCGGATTTTGCATCAGGGTGCAAATACAATTTCTTGCGCTGTAAAACTTACCTTCACATACTTTATTGCTATCGTGTTCTTACGCGATTGCCCTATTGTAATATATTACCACAGAATAAAATAGTCCCTGTACTGCCCCAATGCCCATGCGCGAGTACCCAGATCCCACGTGACCGACCACGTCACTTCCTTCTTCCCATTGCAACTCGTAGTGGAGAGTCGATGTTCTTTGTGTCTCTGAAATAAGTTACTTCTACCATTGGATTACCTCGGAATTCCTGCGTGTTTACCTGGATATTTACCTTGGGAGTTTACCTTGGATATTTACCTCGATATTACGTGGGATTTACTGTGATTCTGTGTGAGATTACTGGCCTGGTCTTCATCACGTATCAGGGAGTATTCGGAGAGAATCTAATAAAACCAAAATGGCGTCTGTCTTCTGCATCGTTTGTGCTAAGTCTAAGCCTGTCCACCGTGCCGGGGGGTTTGGTGCGACCAGTATGCCAAATGTTCTGAGTGTGAAACGTGGCCCGACAACGTATTTCAAGAATATCTTGTCGGTTCATATGCTGGGGAAGTTTTACCGCCGCCCGGCTTTACCGGGGCCGAGAATTTGGTTGTATCTCCGCCTCAGTCTATCAGGAATGGGTCGGAGATACAGGACTCGGTTGTTATGTCCGTTACGAATTCGAATCCGGCTCGTGAAAGTTCACCGGTTGTTGTTAATGTGTCTCCGCCTCCCGCTAATCCTGTTATCGTTTCAGCCGAGTTGGGGGAACAAGATGGCGGTCGTCTTGTCGAAAATCAGACGACCTTCACCTTGACGGCTACCTTGGACCCTTCAACTACGACGTCACTTCCGACATCGGGCCTTCCTTACAGATTGGTAAGTTCGGAGTTTTTGGCTAATGTCCCTGTCAAAGATTCGTCATTTACACACGATTTAACAACTAATCAGCGCAATTCGTTACCATCTAACAGGTATACGACTGCTGCACCCATAAATACACAACACTCGTCCGTTGGTATTAATCCTGTTTCCGATTATGCAGACAATCGCCGTTCTTTATTGAACGTGCCGAATTTATCGAGAGCGCCTGTACATCTGATAAAGTCAGCGCCTCCCCGTTCTGCTATATCGGGACTGGATTATAGTGGACCCGCCTCTCGGTCTGCGTCTATCCCGGCCTCTGTGGATAGTTACATGCATACGTCTTACCCACTAGTATCTTCATACTTACCGGTATTGTCGTCAAGTAATGGTACTGCCGCATCTGTTACAGCGCAAGCTACTTTTACTTCTGCATCTACTCGTATTGACTATCAGTCTACGTCACGTCCGATTGTTTCGGACGTTTACATGCAACCATCAACATCATACCATACGGGATCTTCACACCCTCAGGTATCAACGTTGTATTACGGATCTGCTGCATCTGCGCATGCTCCGTCTTTGGCGGCAACGAATGCCTACTATAGGCTTGCTACTACTCGTGATGCTACTGTTACATCGCATACCTCCGGTATGCCTTCGATGATTAACAGGTCGCCTGATTATTATACTGCTCCTGCGTACTCCCCGCTTCCGGTTCGCCCCGCAGTATACAGGCTTGCATCATATCCTTCTGTGGCTTCTGTTGCTCGACCGTATGATGTACCTCGTCGTGTGACGTCTCCTCATTCTTTTGTGACGTCACATTTGACTTCCGGTACATCGGGTGTTTACTTCCGGTCTCCATCACCTAGACACGTGAGGCGTTCTACGCCATATCACGCGTCTGTTCCGAGACGTGAAGTTAAGGTTGCACACCCCCGCACTTGCCTAGATACCCAGCTAGGCCGGCGATGTCTCAGTATACTGCTGCGTCTGGTACTCCACTTCTTCCTATTTCTGTTCGGCAGTACCAGACTGCAGCGACAACTATTTCTGCCGACATGACTCAAAGGATGAATAGATTGTCAGCTGATTTTGCAGCAATGCAACGAGATATGTTAATGCCTCCTCCACCGCCGCCTTCACCTGTACCGCGCTGGGCTGGCTATCAACCTCGCCTTGTGTCATCTAGACGTCCATCTTCTCAGTCCCGTGCTACGCAGCCACTTGATCTCTCGGTAGCGGGTATACCTGCACCTCCTGCTTTTGTGCCTAGGTTTCCTACTACTGACCACAATGTGACAGTGAGTAATGCTGAGCCGGAAACGGAAGAAGATGCTTCGCTTTTTGACACTGATCCGGAATCGTCAACGGCCAATTATGCTCAAACCTTGGCTCGTTTGTACGAGATGTTTCCGGATATGCGCCAGTCTTGGGACCAAGGAGAGTGACTGCGATGTCGGACCTCCGGCCGGAGCCTACTCATCGCACATCTCTCCCGCCTTCCAGAGCCGTTATTGAATGTGCTGATCGTATGCGGGATGCCTTCGCTCTTCCTCGGACCCAGGATGAGAGGCAGGGTCTCCTTCAACCTAGATCGTTATTTAAGCCTTCTAAAGGAGCCTTCCCGCTGGAGAGGCCTACTTTCCGGGCCTACCAAGTACATGGCTCTCCCTGGCATAATCGAGCTGCGGTCCAGGAGCCGGAGTTCGAACAGTTTATTGGGGCACCTCCGCCCAAGAAAGATATCTCTCTTTCTGTTCGTCAGATGGGTATCCTGGAAGACACATCTAGACAGGGGATTGCGATTTCTTCTCACCTCGATTGTTTCCTGTTTGCTATCAGATCGATTTTGAATCGCATCCCTGAAACATCTTCAACTGGTTATGTTCCTATTCCGCTTGAAGATGTTATCCTGATGAAGGACTTCCTGACGGCAGCTGCGCGCGCGGACGCTGATTTAATGGCCTCATCTGCCTATTTGTCAGCCATGTTCGTGCACCTTCGGCGCCTCACTCTGCGAATATTTGCGCTGTTCCACCACTAGGCTTCATTCATACCGCATTGAATCTCAACGAAAACTGATTCACCAAGATCTGTCAAGGGCCTGAACTGATGAAGCGAATCCGCATTTCAATAAATGCAAAACCACTTGTTAACATGAGCAGTGTGACTAACGTCACAGGACCTACGAAGTAGAGTAGGCATTAGGACTCGAACGCGAACTGAACTCTTGGAAATCCCCACCCCCAGTTGAAATCCTGCCTATATTAAGATGGGCACTGCCCAAGTCAGATTCGCCAGTGATTTTCATAAAAAATCACCAGAAATTTTCATCAAAAGTAGGTCAGCTCAGAACTTGTTGGTAACAGTCTCCTAATGCGCCTTCTTTCCAAAAATAAATAACGATCGCCGATTTAATTTTACAATTATTTAACTAAAGGAAACAGATTGAATAATAAAAAGTTCAGTAGATTTCAAGCTTTACGTGTGAAAATACATTTACATCTCTTTAATGGTTTTCAGTGCCCTTGTCCAGGATCAAAACAACTTTTTGAATCGCATTATTTTCCCAACAATACAACAAATTTTTATATATAGTACTATAGTAGAAAGGTAGCATTTATGTAGTTTACGGTAATTCAACTCAAGACCAACACCTTCTCTGCACAAGATAATAATGATTCTATGTCATTCTCCTGAGCATAACCGTTACAAAGACGAATAAATAGCGTCTCTACATCACGTTGTTATCTAGATATATGAGACAACACATTTTGGGTCTCGGCAATCTGATGAATGTACTATTCCGGTTTTCTGGTTTCACATTATATTCTATGACGGTTGATCGGTGATTTTCTTCATTGATAAACATTAAACCACCTCAGCTTCGTTGTGTGAATCGAAATTACATTGCTGTGACACACCAACACACTCCGTGGCAGTGATTCTGTATCCCCTAACCAAGGAATCAAAATGGATCAAGATTTGAAAAGACAAGAAAAATTGAGACATATTTTGTTTACGCATGTAATTTTTTGTTTAAATTACATTCCAGTGTGATATATAGTCAATATTCAAGAGGTACAAAAAAAAAAAAAAAAATGTCCCAACACAAGCTGATAAATTCCTTGGGTGGCTTGCAGGATGGCCTTGTTTCACCCTCAGTAAACTTTTATCATTGTTGCTCACACAGACTAATCTGAAGGATGATACCACATCTTTCTTTCTTCAGCTGGGTTATTGCATCAGGCTGACTTAATTGGTTGATGTAGGATATTTCACCACCAGTGGGCAATTTGACCTGAATTTGAAGCCTGATGTGGTCTGTGATGAAATGTTTGGATGTGAAATAGGATACACGTTAAAGGCCACAGTTTATATATCTATAACAATATACTGAATTGTGTGTATTGAGGATGGCAAGTTGGTAATAGCAGTGTAGATAAATGCACTAACAAATGATGGAAAATTAGCATTTCCTATTTCATAAAAACAATTACGGATGGCATATCCCACCAGATTTTGTATTGTGTTATATATACAGTGAAACATACAGCCAAGGGTTTCCGATGGGCATGACAGTGCACTCGCTGAGCCATCAATAAATAATATAACAAAAATAATTATAAATCAAATTTTCACCAGAATTCGGTCAGCTCAGAACTTGCTGGTAACAATGCTCTAATGCACGTTCATTCCAAAAATCAAGGTTCTAATGTCAACGGTTCTCCTTATTTTGCCGACGAAAGGATTCGGATGGACTGACTGACTGACTCACTCACTGACTCACTCATTACCGGACAATTTGCGATCTGTAGCCTACTTTGTAGGAATAACAGATTCTACCGTATTCACGTTAAAACCTACGATACCGGCATGAGATGTTTCCGACTACGCACTCTGTATAGAATGTGGTTTAAGTCCTACCCAGCATGTTTGAACTTTCTGCTCTCCATCTTTCCTGTTGATAGGGAGAGAGACGATAATACAGTTATCAAGTTTGGAATCTTCCCTTCTGCTGTTTCAGACAAATCTTGTGCTACTCCACAGGTGCAGAACATGTCTACTGGATGCATCTCAAACATGACAAGCTGCATGGACACAGCGTTAGAGATAGTGATACAGTTGGCTTACATGCATGCGCAATTTGAAGCATGGGAGACAAATTGTTTTCTAAATCTTCTGAACCTCACTCATTTTCAATATTAATAGCACCATAGTGTAGTAGAACGCTGGTCCAGCAGTTCTTTTACTAGCGTGTAGCTAGCGGGAATTTGCCTCAATCTGTAGGGCACTGGAGTAATAAGTAAGAGGGAATTGGGCAACTTTGTCAAGTTAGTCCCGGTGGTAATCCGGGATAGGGAGGGGAGTCTGATAGAAAGCGGATTCACCAGTGCCTGCATAGCCAGCGTGCCGATGTGCAGACATGGAGATGACATGGATGACGCTCTCTGTGTTCGTCTGCCCCAGCCCGTTCATAACCAACTCGTTGTTCGATTATCCCTAATTTTACAATAAACACCCATCGGGCAAAGAATTCAAACCAGAAACTCGAGCAGTATCTTCAGTAATAAATCAGTGTTGTCTCCTCTTTTGTCTCCTCTTCGTGACAGTAAAGTAAACGGTATGTGTTATACGAACCTTCACAATAAATGGGTGACGGGGCTACTAAACAAATGACAAGGAATTCGATCGGATAGAAGCCAGTGGCAAGGACTGGACGATAGAAGCATCATAATATTTTACCTATATTATTAAAAACTCTTAACCGTTTTTCTGTAGCGGGAAACCAGCTCATGGTTATATTTATTTGTATTTGATGCCAGCTTAGTTTTAATTGTGACATATGAACAAGCTATCCATATTATCATGATTAAGAACTTAAAACAAATCTATGGACGTCGGCTGGATATTGAGTGAGTGAGTGAGTGAGTAGGATTTAACGTCGTTTTCAACATTGTTTCAGTCATATCACGACGGTGCCTACATGTGCCAGACCACGAGAGTGTCCACAGTTCCTATTATTCTGGACACTGATCAGCCCAGCCAGTACAGCACCCGGTCACCCATCCAAGTATTGACCGAGCTCAACGCTGCTTAACTTCGGTGATCTGACGAGAACCGGTGTGCCCAACGTGATGCGCCGTACCTCGGCTGGATATTGAATGCCCAATCTGACGCTTGTATGTATACTCTCCAAATACACAAGAGAGAAACAAATTTATCTAAAGCATATTCAAACTGATGGTTTTCTGTAAATTATCAATCTATACGTTCCCCAGATACCAGATATAAATGCAAAACCTTGCACGTCCACATTCGGTCTTGAATACAATAGTGCGCTTTGTGCCATCCATTGCAATCAGAGTGTGTTAATTGTGAGGTTGTCTTGTTATGAAAAAGACTGTTTTCATAGACCCACTCCATAACGGAGGACATGCGAGTGAGCTGAAAATGGAACAAACGCTTATAACATAGAAAGTGACTGATAGAGTTTTTCGTTGAGACTCAACTGAATGTTACAGTAAAACAGTGGATTATAACAATAATTCAACGGCTGATTCCGATTTCGAAGTCATCGTTTAAATATGGGAAAGATATATTCGAAATGGTAACTGTCTGCCAAACTTGGTTTGATAGGAAATCTACTCTAAACCATCGGTGAACCATCAATGCGGGGATTTATCAACGAGATGTTAAACATTTTGAAGTATGAGCAATTGAGTTTCTTATCCCAATTTCAATATTATTTAATCAGCACAAATGTTTTCTCCTACACCGAGAGAACGTGAACTCAATAACCCAAAGTGAAAACTTGTATATATGGAGCTAATTAAAGACAATTTTAGCTTATTCGTACATATATATCTTTGCTCCTGCGTGAACATGGTGAATATACCGATCAATGTTCTCTTAACCCTACCTGGCCTGGGGGGGGGGGGGCCGGAAAGTGCCATCCCTAGTGAACTTTTCTCTGCTGCTCCGAAACGACAAAACCGAGGAGGCTGAAACTTGGTGACTTTAAAGCTTATCTTATTGGGGTCATTTTGAGCATATTTTCATATACCCCCGGGCAGAGAATCATGGGTAAATTCAAGATGGCGGCCATGTGATATCCGCGAAAGTCGTGTTTTTCAATCTTTTCGCTCCATTTCTTCACATTTTCCTTGCCTAAAATGTCTTGAAAGTATTTTATTTATGCAAAACTAATTATTCTATATTTTATTTGATTTTTTTCGAGAGAAAAATCGCAAAAATAAAAATTTCGAAAAATCGACCCCAAAAAGGCCGAAAAATGACTTCAGAGAAGATGACGTCACTGTGACGTCATCCTGGCGGCCATCTTGGATTTTTTTACATTTTCCTGTAGAGCTTGAACCCAAGATACTGTGTGGTAAGTTTCAGCGCTCTAGCCTTAGTGGTAGAGAAAATATATAGGGAGGGCACTTTCCGCCCCCCCCCCCAGGCTGCGATACACCCCAAGACGCCCAGGCCAGATAGGGTTAACCAGTAAGTTTTCGTTTGAATCGTAGCGAACAGAAAAATATTTGCTGAATTGTTCATTCAAGGCTCTGCTAAAACAGAAGAGTATTCACACATATCAGAAGAAAAATTCCATTTTAGAACGAGGGATGATTTTCCTCTTCTCTTCTATAGTCTGTTTCCATATAATCTTGCAGCGAGGTCTCTACCAAATTTTATGAAACAATTTACGAAACAATTTTGAGGTTGTATTTTAACAGATGCATTTATATTCTACTTATTATGCATAGGATTATCTTGTGGTGCATATTTATTTGGGGCGCACTTGGCTCAGGTTAATGTTTGATAATATTATTTGTATCATCGGGTATGTGTATTTACGCTGTTTTTATCAGCTGGATACGGCAGACCAACAAGTGCGTCAGTCCTCGTATGTTGAACTAAAATCATCGATTTTTCTAAGAACAGATATAACATTGGATCGCAGGAGTTATTTTTTTTACTTTAATAGCATTAAAACTGGTGAGTAATTGCTATGAAGAACATATGGCTTCCTTAATTAATATTGAGCGAAATCATGTGCGAGAAATCGTGTGGTAATAATGATGATTTGTACAGTCGTTAGCACAGGAGAATACACATTAGCTCGTTTTTATACAATCCAATTTTGTCCTGAACAAGGAGAGTACTCATCCATCTTTATAAAATCCGGTCTGAATGTGCACATGACTAATCCCACGAAAGCTTTCGTCGAACTTTTTTTGTAGACAACTTAATTTAAAAGGGACAAGAGGAATGGATAACCACGAATCCGTTTAGTCGTTCCACATCGAACACAATTCAAAGTGTTCCTTCAGCTGACTGGAAAAACACGCGACAGAAAATAGATCGTTAAAGAGAGAGATGTATAGACATGCCATCCGATTTAATGTAATCGTGATGGATAAAAGAAAAGGAACCTGAAATGCATTTTAAAAATAAAATTATTTTAACATCTACGTAGACCTCCAACATACACACACACACACATATATACATATACAAACTGGCCAAGGTACGTTCTGTGAAGTTTGCCTGTTGACAACAACAACACAATTGGATTCAATGTTATACATATCTCTATTGGCTACGTGTTGACACCTGAATCTTATCATAGTTTCCAGTAGGTTTGTAGTTTGGAGATTTCTCATTGATGGTGTTTAAGACTGGTCAAGATGAATAGACAGCATTCGAATTCAGGTGAGGACATTTCCGTTACTGTTATGGTATGTCTTAACACGTAATATCAATACTTCAAGTTGTACCAAATTATTTTGTATTTGATGGTAATTTCTGCTATATGCCTACAAGCTTTTAGGCCTTCAGTATCATATTATATATAATAAAAATGTGACCGGGTTATATTGCTCATAACCAGGGTTATTTTGGATGATCGATTCTCCAGCGTGAAGACTAGATTTTTATAAACGTGTGTTGGATTGATTCTCCAGCGTGAACAATAGGTGAACTTCTTGTCTTATTTACTTTGGATATTCGCTGTAATATTTGTGTAGCTAGCCGAAGTTGATTGTAATATTATGTACTGGAAATTATGCTATTATAATATCCTGTAAAAATTAGGTTTGTACATATGTTGGTTTTGGTGTCTATGGAGATAGCCAATCAACATGCTTCATTTGACTGGTGCGTGTTCCCGTTAGCAATTTTGGCACAGATCAGTTAGCTGGCTTGTTGTGCAGACGTGGGGTTAATGGGCGCGTAGGATTTAGAAGCTATTGGTATGCACCGATATTTATATATGTTCAGTGGTTTTAAAGCATAAGTATATCTGTGATACGACAGTCAATATTCATTTCTCTCTGGTTCGAGTAAAGTACGAATATTTCCACATGATAATGTTATATGGCTTATGCGCATACTTTTCGTATCGGTGGCATTGTATAAACTGTAATTCCGTGTAGCGTTATATGGTGCTTGACTTAAATGTGCACGATGTTATTGCAGATGGGTGTCATGGTTGGTTGAATAGTTTACCTGCTGACCGTGTGGCAAATTGCCGAGCTGATTGGGGTATGTTTATTTCATTAACTTAAATGTAACGGTGGATTATGTTAGAGTGCTATATTTGGATTGGCTGAATTTGGAATTGCTGTATTTAAAGTGATAATGGAATTTAATTGCTGAGGCATGCTATATGAATATAGGCGAATTGTTTTGATGTTCTGATTTAAGTGGTGCAATTATGTAATCGTGTTGATATAATTTGTTCATTGTACTTTTGATGTGATTATGTAATCGGATTGGATTTCCTATTTATACTGAATTTATATCGGCTTTAACATTTATATTTATAGGAGTATTTCCTGAATAAACATCTAGTCCGACATCTGACTGGACTATTTCCCTTGGTAATATGTGGCGCTGTGAGCAGGGTCAAAAGGTCAAAAGTTCAGCAACATCGGCTGGGTCCAATACTCCCCACCAGTTCCGGATTGCCGGTCAGCCTTCTTTGCGGAGGACGTGACGTCATCAATCAGCAGTGGGTGAGCAGACATGCTGACACACTGACACTACAGTTACAATTTGCAGTTTACAGTTGGTGATTTCCTCGCTATCCAGATGTGTCATCCGAACATCGAATAATTGATTGAACTTTACATCATTCCGTGATATATGAGATTTACACTTCAAAGCTACTTATTTGTCCACTGAACATTGACTAGTTGAACTTTACGTAACACCACACTGGGTATATTTGATTAACACTCTTTGACACAGAACTGTACATAATCATATACCGGTACTACAGCAACGGCATTTCAACTTCGTGCATCGCCATCTGAGACCCGGACCACTTAATTTACAGAATACTGGACTAATGAAATTATATTTGTTTGAATTGATTTGAACTTTATTTGATTTGGACTGCATCAAATTGCTGGTAAATTCAACATAATTCCACATCGGTTGCTAGCTCATTTTTGCTTGAATAATTTGAACCTGTATGCGATATTGGTAATTGGTATAAGCTGGATGAGACTACTACATAATAGACCTAATTGATTTGTAATCAGTTTGGCAAGTTCTATGCTTAACCCTATCTGGCTTGGGGGGTGGGGGCCATTATGGCCCCCCTACCAAACTTTCTGCACTATCGCCGGAACGGCAAAAAATGGAGCCGAAACTCCGTGACTTTATAGTTTATCTTGTTAGGGGTCATTTAGTTTGAGCCTATTTGCATAACCCGCGCAGGATCAACTGGGTATATTCAAGATGGCGGCCAGGTGGTACCAGAAAAGTGATGTTTTTGTCATATTTCTTCAAAATTTCTGCTTTTCCGCGATGAAAAGTGGGCAAAAACTATTTATTTCATATCACAATAATATTTGCAAATTGTTCATGCAGTTTTTGTGGAGAAATTGCAAAAATAAAAAATTCGGAAAATCCGACCGAAAAATCGACCAAAAAATGCCGTTTTTGAAAATGACGTCACTGTGACGTCTTCAAAGTAATACTCTTGATTTTTACTTTCTGGTAGAGCTTGACCCAAGGGTATAGTGTAATAAGTTTCAGCTCCCTAGCTCATGGGGTAAGAAAAATAATTAGGGGGGCCATTTCGCCCCCGCCCCCCCCCCCCCCAGGCCTGGACAGGTCCCAAAAAGCCCAGGCCAGATAGGGTTAAATATTGTATTTGACAACAATATCAAATTTGTGTATACAAGAACAACAACATTCCTGATGATTGATGACCAGAGTTTGGTAAGTTGTAGTCTGTCAACAACTTGTTTATACAACAACATTCCCAATCATTTGAGTTCAATTACGAATATTTTGACATATCTTGTTATGGCTATTTTACAACAACCATGGGTGTTTTCTTGAATTTGTTGTGCTGTATCGTGCTGATTTTTCTTAGTTTAGAAATGGCTAAATCTCCAGAAGAATTAACGGAAGATATTAAGAAATTGGAAGAGAAGTTTTCCTCTGTTATTCAAAGATTCAAAGTTATGTGCACAAACGATTTGCTTCAGAGCCTGAAAAGGTAGATTATATTTGTGAATATTTAGACAGACATCCCAAAGCGGAGGTTAGATTTAGAGTTGATATTAAGAAAGCATCAGCTGATGAAGTTCTCAATGTTTTGTTGGAAGTTTTAAGTAGTAAAGAAAGTGCACATCAGTCCATAGAGGAATATTCTTATGGGTTAATGGACTTGATGTTAGAGTTAAAACAAAAGCAACCAAAGTTATATTCTAACTGGGATGCGACCTTAAAAGAAAGTTTTGCGAAGGGGTCTTAGAGCCGTCTTTAAGACGAGAGCTGAAGAGGTTAAACCTTGAGCAAAGTAACTTGAAGTTTTGGGAAATAAGAGATCGGGCAAAGTGTTGGGTTAATGAAGGTGTTAGTGTAGCTGGGACTCGAGAGGTTAATGTGAGTGCTCATGTCAATGCAGTAGGGTCCAGTACCATTCCACCAGATGTTATTGAGCGTATGGAGACCCAACAAAAGCAAATAGATCACCTGACAGAATTAGTAAAATCTTTAACAAGGGGAGACAATTCTGGCTTGATAGAAAACCCATCTCTTACTAGGCGAGATAAGTCCAATTATCAGTCTAAGTCGGGTACCATTACTTGCCATTACTGCAAAGAATTAAATCACCTGGCCAAAGATTGTTTAAAAAGGAAAAATGATAGAAGAAAATTTGGTGGTAAGGTTGATAATTATGCTCAACCGTTAAACTGAAAACACTCGATGCAGAGAGCCGAGCATCGAGTGTGATGGAAAGTGGTTCCGTTTCAGAACATTCAACCGTGCGATCAAATTTATCAAAGTCTTTTGGGAAATGTCCTGAGATTATGGCAAGTATTGGTGGCGTGAATGTACTTTGTTTATTAGACTCTGGTTCAGAAGTGACTACCGTTACGGAAAGTTTCTATTTGGCCCATTTACAACATGTGACGTCTGCGCCTCAAGAAACCAGGTCGTGGATTAGGCTTAAGGCCACGAATGGGATAGAGATTCCGTTAATTGGTATGCTGGAATTAGATGTAGAGTTGAATGGAAAGTGCTATTCCAATGTAGGTATATTGGTGGTTAAAGATCCAGAAGATCCTGTAACAGCTAACAATAAAACAAGGGTCCCCGCTGTCATTGGCTGTAATTTGCTGCAGTTGGTGTATGATCAGGTCAGTTCACTGTTTGGGTCAAAGGTCACTCAAGAGCTAGCTTTGCAAGCTGGTAGTGACAAGTTGGCTGAAGGGTTACTAGTTTATGAGGGTAGAGTATGTGGAGTTGGCTAGAAAGGAAACTGGAGTTTTGGGACTAGTGAATTCTGTAGGGAAGGATTTGCTTATTCCAGCAGATGCGGGGGTTCAGATAACTGGAACTGTAAGGCCAATGCCGCAAGGATATCCGGTTTTGATTGAACCAGCCAATCACATTTCGCTCCCCCCGGGTTTGATGGTAAAACCTACAGTGAGTCTAGTTGATAGAGATAGGGTGCAATTTGAAGTGCGCAATTATAGCAACACTGATGTTTTCTTGCCGCGGCCACAAAAACTTGCCAAGATGTGTAGCTGTAAGGAGTTACTTCCAGATTTGAAGATAGATTATTCACAGAATGGAGGTGAAACTGTGGCGTTAGTTGACGTTCAGACTGCCAGCAAAACAGCTACTTATGATGAGCAATGGCTGTCTGGTTTAGACATAGGTCAAGGGATATCTCATGTTGAGAGTGGTAGGTTTAAACTTCTGTTACAACAGTTTAAAGATGTTTTAGTCAGAACGAACATGATCTTGGATTTACTGATACAGTGAAACATCGCATTGAGACCACAGATAATAATCCTGTGAAACAACCAGATCGCAGAATTCCTCCTAATATGGTACCAGAAGTACAAAAGGTTATCAAGGAATGGATGAAACATGGTGTCATCAGGGAAAGTAACAGCCCTTATGCATCTCAAATGGTTTTAGTTCGAAAGAAATGTGGTTCTTTAAGGGTGTGCGTGGATTACAGAGCCTTGAACAATAAAACCATAAAAGACGCATTTTCTTTGCCAAAAATAGATGAATGTATTGATAAGTTGCATTCTGCTAAATATTTTTGTTCGCTTGATTTGACCCAGGGATATTTGCAAGTATCTCTGGATGAGGAACATAGATTTAAAACGGCATTTCGGGCATTAGGTTCTCTGTATGAATTCGATCGTTTACCATTTGGGCTTTGCAATAGTCACTCGACGTTCCAGAGACTGATGGGAAAATGTTTTGGTGATCTTTATTGGGACGGAGGAGTGATTATTTATCTTGACGACATTTTGGTTTTTGCTTCCAGTTTCACGGAAATGTGTGTAAGGCTAGAGACCGTTTTTCTCAGATTAAGGTTGCATGGATTAAAACTGAAACCAACTAAGTGCCATTTTTTCAAAGATCAAGTGCCATATCTGGGACACGTAGTATCCTCTACGGGGGTGTTTCCAGATTCTGATAAGATTAGAGCCATGATTGATTATCCTACACCTGACAATGAAACTGCCCTTAAGTCGTTTTTGGGCTTGTGTGGATATTATAGGCGTTTCGTCAAAGATTTTGGAAAATCGCGAGCCCTTTAACAGATATGCTCTCTGGTGGTTCAGGCAAAACGACCAATAAATCCACAACAGTAAAGTTAGTCGCGATAGTAGGCCTTGGTGTGACCGTTGGTCTGCAGAGTGTCAGGACGCTGTTGACGAGCTAAAGCGACGTCTAACGTCGGCGGCAGTGTTAGGGTACCCGAATTTCTCTGCCTTTCGTTGTAGAATCGGATGCTAGTCTCTGCGGATTAGGGGCTGTTTTGTCACAAGTTCACGGGGGCAAAACAGTAGTATTAGCGTATGCCAGCCGGAAGCTCAGACGTAATGAGCGGAATATGAAAAACTATAGTTCCATGAAATTAGAGTTTCTCGCAATGTATTGGGCTATTACCATAAAATTCAGGGATTACCTGTATGGCTCACGATTTGAAGTATTCAGGGATAACAACCCTCTCAGTGTTACGTAATGTCAGCAAAGAAAACTGTAGCAGAAATGAGTTGGTTGGCGGATTTGGCAGACTACGATTTTGAGATAAAGTATAGGTCTGGTAAAAAGAATCTAAATGCAGACGCTTTAAGTCGTAACCCAGTTTCTGAGGTCAATGTCACGAGTAATGATTTGGTTGCATTAGTAGCAGAAGAAACTAGGTCAACGTCATTACCGGCGGAGTTGATTTCTAAACTAGGTGTAGTAGAAATGGCAAGAGAAGACGTTTACGTAGGCGCTCAGTGTACTTATTTACCCATGTATTCAAGTTCGGACATGCAGTCTTTTCAGCTGGAAGATCCCCACATTTCAGCTGCTTTGAAATGCCTGGAGACAGGGTTAAAACCGAAGTATGGTGAGATTAGGAAGCTGCTCTCCCCGGTTAAAAAATTGCTGCCTAATTGGGATCAGTTGAAAATGTGTGACAGTGTCTTGTACCGGTTTGTGATCGAGAATGGGCAGGATTTGAAACAATTAGTGTCTTTAAGGGAAATGGTGCTTAAGCAATTACATGATGCTACAGGTCACCAAGGGATAGAGAGAACACTGGCGTTGGTTATGGCACGTTGTTATTGGCCATACATGTTTCTTGATATTCAGGCGTACTGTAGTCGTGCGAGCGGTGCTTGATCTCGAAGGGATCTGTTCCCAAGGCCAAGGCTCCCATGTGCCACTTGCTGGGTAGTAAACCCTTGGAAACTATTGCCATTGATTTTACTAAACTGGAAATGTCAACTTCCGGTTTGGAAAATGTTCTGGTAGTTACGGATGAGTTTTTGAAGTTTACCTTAGCTATTCCATCTAGAAATCAAACTGCTTTAACAGTAGCCAAGATCCTTGTGCAGGAATGGTTTCTAAAATTCGGTATTCCAAAACGGATACATTCTGATCAGGGAAGGTCTTTTGAGAATAAGTTGGTTAATGAACTGTGTTGTATGTATGGCATTGAAAAGTCGAAAACGACACCGTATCATCCGCAGGGAAATGCGCAGTGTGAGCGATATAATCGAACTATGCACGACTTGCTCCGTACCTTAGATATGGAACGGAAAAGGTGTTGGCATCTTTATCTGTCTGACCTGTCGTTTGCCTACAATTGTACCCCGCATTCGTCCACGGGATATTCGCCATTCTTTATGTTTTTCGGCAGAAATCCTAGGTTACATGTTGATAACATGTTGCAGGTCGATGAAGATAGTCCACATGGAGTTGAGGACTGGGTTGCTAGTCATTGTCAGAGAATGTTGCGCGCTTACCAAATAGCAAATGCAAGACTTTCACGTGAAGCAAACGAGAGAAAGAAGTGACACGATAAAGGCGTTCGTCCAGATGAATTGAAATTAGGTTCTAAAGTACTGTTGCGCAAGCGTGTTGTGGGCCGAAATAAAATCCAGGATCACTGGGATCCGGTTCCATATGTGGTATTTGATAGGGTGGCTCCCGATAGTAATGCATTCAAGGTGAAATCACTGGATGGAACGGACCTAGTTAAGATAGTGAACAGGGTTGATTTTTTGTTGTGCAGTGACATGGATTTTTCAGGAAGTGAAGGTTCTGATGTGGATAAACCGAAAGTTGGTGTACCGAGCTCCTCCGTTAAGGACGGAACACCAGTGGGTGCTAGGAAGTCTGGAGATTCCTCAGATGAGGATGATTTTGTGATAATTGAGTCTCAAGTGGAGCCACACTTGCCGGAGGAACCGGTTCTGGGTGGAACACGCCAGGAACCTCACAGGCGAAGTGCTCGTAGTACGGCAGGTAAACATCCTAATCCTTTCAATTTGCCTAGATCTGTTTTAGCACAGTCTGTAAGCAGTGAATCGGAATTAACGTATGAAAAATATTCCTTAGCTATACAGGGTTTAGGAGCGATGCTTGGTCAGACATTAGGTGAAACGCTGGGCAAGTTTCTCCAGGAAGGTCTCGCGCCTCCTACTAAATTGGAATAGGTTAGTTGGTTAGTGGTAGTCTGTAAGCTTGTTCGGTCAACTGTAATCTGTATATATTAAATTTTTAAACCGTTTTGTCTGTTTAATGTTTTTTGTGTTTTCATAGTGTATCTATTTGGGTTCGTCTCATGTGGACATGAGATCCACCGCTGCCACCACATGTGACCGGGTTATGTTGCTTATAACCAGGGTTATTTTGGATGATCGATTCTCCAGCGTGAAGATTAGATTTTATAACTAGGTAATACCAAACGTGTGTTGGATTGATTCTCCAGCGTGAAGAATAGTTGAACTTCTTGTCTCATTTACTTTGGCTATTCGCTGTAATATTTGTGTAGCTAGCTGAGGTTGATTGTAATATTATGTACTGGAAATTATGCTATTATAATACCCTGTAAACATTAGGTTTGTACATATGTTGGTTTTGGTGTCTATGGAGATAGCCAATCAACATGCTTCATTTGACTGGTGCGTGTTCCCGTTAGCAGTTTTGGCACAGGTCAGTTAGCTGGCTTGCTGTGCAGACGTGGGGTTAATGAGCGCGTAGGATTTAGAAGCTATTGGTATGTACCGATATTTATATATGTTCAGTGGTTTGTAAAGCATAAGTATATCTGTGATACGACAGTCAATATTCATTTGTCTCTGGTTCGAGTAAAGTACGAATATTTCCACATGATAATGTTATATGGCTTATGCGCATAGTTTTCGTATCGGTGGCATTGTATAAACTGTAATTTCGTGTAGCGTGATATGGCGCTTGACTTAAATGTGCACAATGTTATTGCATGGTGTGTCATGGTTGGTTGAATAGTTTACCTGTTGACCGTGTGGCAAATTGCCGAGTTGATTGGGGTATGTTTATTTCATTAACTTAAATGTAACGGTGGATTATACTAGAGTGCTATATTTGGATTGGCTGAATTTGGAATTGCTGTATTTAAAGTGATAATGGAATTTAATTGCTGAGGCATGCTATATGAATATGGGCGAATTGTTTTGATGTTCTGATATAAGTGGTGCAATTATGTAATCGTGTTGATATAATTTGTTCATTGTACTTTTGATGTGACTATGTAATCGGATTGGATTTCCTATTTATACTGAATTTATATCGGATTTAACATTTATATTTATAGGAGTATTTCCTGAATAAACATCTAGTCCGACATCTGACTTGACTATTTCCCTTGGTCATAATATAACAATTGTTTGACGGCAATCCACACATTGAGCATCCATGGCTTTCCTAATTACAACCAAATCTGATTATGAAAGAAAAAAGATCAATATCACAAATTGCATTTTCTTGGAAAACCGTGATGACAATAGATTTCAATCCACGGCAATCTGCAAAAAAGGAGCAAAAACAAGAAAATTCTTTGTCTGTTACTTGTTGAGTAATCCATGCCACGAAGCTATCACAGTAAAACATATTTTGATCGACTGTGTAGATTTTAAGATTGTAAGAGGATGTTTTTATCAAGCAGCTTTTTTAGAATATTTTTTTAGACAGGTAAAAGAAGACTGTATTTTAGGCCATTCGAGAGAAATCGGTTTGTTGTATAAATTATAATGTATGTACATGTTTTGGTGTGTTGTGTTGGTTACGGTTGGATTGCTGAATTATTAATTTGTTTTTGTTGGAATACTTAGAAGTTTGTTTGATCGTCGCTATATAGCTGAAATATTGCTGAACGCAACGCTAAACCGTAATTCTCTCTTTTCTCTCTATTTCTCTCTCTCTCCTTGTTGAGAAAATGTTTTGATCTTATGAATATAAAAAGTAGGCATATATTACTCCCCTGTGCAAGATCCTTACAATGACGTATACACTGTATGTTTATGTCACTTGGTAATTGGGTGGGCACGGGTTCCTGTTGCTTCAATGCATTTTGCTGAGAAGCAACAGGAACTTGAAAATGTGATGTCTAGCACTGTAATATCACTTGTCTTTATTGCACCATGTAAGCGTCCTGTCTGTGTCTTGTGTGCTGTCCTCAGTGTTTTATAGGGCGGATGGAGGGTGTCTTCACGCTGCTTCAAAGAGTTCTTCTTTGAAGTAGCAGGAAGGCAACTTGGCTTGATGGTGCTTAGTTGGTTCGTCGCGATATAGCCGAAATGTTGTTAAAAGCGACGTTAAATTTCATTCACTCATTTGCTCACTTGATACATACAAGCGTCCAATTCGTCGCCCCTTATAGAACGTCTGCGTCCGTAATCTAAAGACCTATTTCATATAACAGCATTAACACCAAATTAAAAGAACAGCAAAGTATACATTAACATAGGCTAGTTTTCTGCAAGAGAGAAGCGCTCAGTAGTTTTCATTGATTCCGTCCGACAAGGCATCATGATGTTCCAAAAATGTCAAATCGATATGGTTTTGGATGTAAAGTCCCTGCTAACAGTGTGATGTATCTCAGTCACGCTTGTGCCTGTTCAATGTGAACATCTTGAGATTCGTACGATCATAAGATCACACGATCCCTAACACATAGACAGGCAGGGATGAATATCATAACGATTGTGTTTTGGATTTATAACACAGAAGTAGGGATGAATATCGCAGACGATGGCTAGCTACCGAATGCTGGATGTAAAGCTAGTATTGAGCGGTCTCGAGTATACTAAATACACATGTATCATCAGTCGCGGCATGCATGTACATTCTCAAATGATTCATTATGCTATATCGTTTGTACACCCGTAACATAGTAATACACAAATTGGACAATAGGAAGCGTCTTATCCGACATTCAATATTCAGTCGTCGACCATAAAAGAATTTTCGGGTCAATAACTGAAAGACATATTTCGTATGACAGTTACCACCAATGTTGAGTGTGTATGAAATAAAATTTATAAAAACATAAGATGGTTTCCTACAATGAGTAGCTAGTGAATGTTAGATGTGATGCTTATATTGCCTATCCAGAACATTCTACATACAGCCTCGATGAGGGTGTGCAATATCCTAGGTATTAACGACTTTACAACGAATATTATGGATTAAGAATACTGATCAGCGATACGGATTTGATATTTTTGGAACATCATGATGTCTTGCCGGCATCATTGAAAACTGTTGACCGCTTCTCTCTTGCAGGAAACAAGACTATGATTTTGTATACTATGATTGTCTTTTTAAATTTGGTGCTAATACTGTTATATGGAAAATGGAATAGGTCTTTGGATTATGGACGCGGATATTCTCTAATGGACGACGGCTGGATTATGAATGACGGACTAGACGCTTGTAATTAAATTTATTTGGCTTATATAACGTATGCTCATATCGTGAAAATAAACAATTTTGACGACGGCTATCTTCTGAATGTCGGACACCAAACTTGTATTTGACCAACCTGGTATACCACATATTACCATATTTTATACAGATAAACACCTGCATGGAAATGATATGGTGTATTGTTAATATACAGTTTACCTCGTCCAAAGTAAGCAGATGAAATAAGGTATTTCGATTATTGACGCAGAAATTTTTCATGGACGACGGCTGACTACTGATTGCCAGATCTGACGCTAGAGAACTTTACTTAGACGTATAATATGTATCTCTACGTCACATGCTTCTTGATATATTAAAAGACTGGAGGACTGAGACAGCAAACATCAGATCCGACATTCAATATTCATCCGTCATCCATAAAAGGAAAATAATAATACCACAAGATGATTTCCTACGAGACGGAATTGGTCAACAGTTTTCAATGATGTCAGGAAGACATGAGGATGTTCAATACATAAAATCCTAATCGCGGACCCTTATTCTTTATCTAAATGAATTCGAAGTCGTTTCCAGACTAGGTATCTCAGATATTCACACGGCCCCTAGCCCCGAGAGACAACCATGGCATATTCAATGGTATCGATCGTGAAGTCGTTTTGAGGAACCATCAGCTGAAATATATATTGGGTACTATAGATATACACTGCATGTAGTCTTGAACGGTATATATTTACACAGGTGGCATGTCTCGTGTATGATCCATCTTCGCCAGCCTGGGTTATTCTATATTTAATACTTTCCTAAAAAAATATCATCTTGCCTGAGCGATGAGACCTGTGAAGACCTTGGGGGGACGAAATGACCCTCTCCTAAAAAAAATTTACCACTTGAGCTAGGGGGTTAAAACTTACCACACTATACCTTTCGATCAAGCTCCACTAGGAACTGTAAAAAAAAATCCAAGATGGTCGCCATTATGTCGCCACAGTGAGGTCATTTTTTCCGACAATTTTATTTTCGGTCAGATTTTCCGATTTTTTATTTATATGTTTCCTTCGCAACAACTGCATGATAAATTTGTAAAAAAATAATCTGTTAATCAGATGAGTTATTCATTTGAACTGATCTCTCACCTCAGCTCCCGAGTTGGCGTGTGTAATCTCGCTCAAACCGGTGCTAGGGGCCGTGTGGATACTTCATTGTCTCTACATGATCACATGCAATACAAACGCGGCTTAGATACTATGGCTACGTCCGGGAATCAACAATATTCTCGGGTCCGAATTTGGGGTGCCGAGGGAAGCTTCCCTGTGGAGTCATATGATTAATTTGAGTCGCCAGACGTCGTCAATTTTCCCACCTCTTGCATGGCCCTCCAGTTTATTACCTGTATATTGTGGAATTCCGTTGGTGGACACAGAAGCCCGAATCTGTACATGTATGTCATTCAACAAATGTATTTAGGTTTATTGCTTTGGTGAGCCGCCAAGCGAGTTTGGGATGTATTTTCATTCTTCAGAGTGGGAATTTTCATCCCTTGACCAAGTTGATATGAAATTGTTTTCTCTATATGATTTAAATAATTACTTTAACCAAAATTTCAGTGAAAGTATCAAGGTCAGACTGAGATAAACGTTGCTGAACGCATCGTATCTGCAGATTGTTTTGAGTCAGACCGCAGTGCACGCGCTCATATCATATACATATGTTGGTCGGATGACGTATCACGACAACAAAATGGACAGCTGAAACTTCGTGACTTTATAGTTTATCATATTGGGGTCATCTTGAGCCTATTTGCATAACCTCCCGATCAGAGGATCATGGGAAAATTCCAGATGGCGACCACGTGAGGTACCAGAAAAGTGATGTTTTTGTAATATTTCTTCAAAATTGCTTTTCCGCGATGAAAAGTGGACAAAAATTATTTTATTTCACAGATTAATATTTACTAATTTATCATACAGTTTTTTTCGGAGAAATTGCATAAATAAAAAATTCTAAAAATCTGACTGAAAAATCACCAAAAATGACGTTTTTGAAAATGACGTCACTGTGACGTCATCAAAGCGGCCATCTTGGATTTTTTTTTTTTTACATTTTCTGGTAGAGTTTGACACAAGGGTATAGTGTGGTGAGTTTGAGCCCCCTAGCTCAAGGGGTAAGAAAAATAATTAGGTGGAGGGCATTTCGCCCCCTCCCCTTTCCAGGCCACAACACGTCCCAAAAAGCCCAGCCCAGATAGGGTTAATGTAAACAGTGACGAATGGGTTGGAGGAGCACATAAAGCATTAACACAATCTAGCCAGCATATACCAGACAATCTCACTCTCTCTAACGAGACTTTTAATGAACATTTACACGCTTTTCCTGTTACTTTATCGTCCCATTCACTCAATTTAGTAAATGCGTCTGGACAATTTCTCGCCGAACCTACTTGTACATTATCTTTCCCAGATCACGCAGCGTGACCACTTAGAGGAATTGCAGTGTTTTATCCTCACACTGATAAGAGGCCAAGTCTCAGAAATTGATCTTTCGTTGTAACTTTGTGGGGGGAACGTCAATTTCTTTCTTATCTCAAGCGTACATTAGTGGTATTCCCTCTTCACACGCAAATGTTTCCACGTTTCCTCTGTCACACTAATTAGGAAATTCATAAAACAGAATAGTCGATTTATTTTACACTGAAAGGAGGAGATAACTCCCCGTGATAACGCCAGGCTTTTAGATCGCCATCAGCCAGGGTATGTTTAGAAAAACTAGCTTATTTTGAAATGACAGAGAAGAGATGAAAGTGCGACCGCTTGCTGTCAGAAACAAGGGTAAAGAGTGAAATTGAGACGATCTCTTTGCAAAACCCACCGAAAAACTTGAACAATGTATGTTTATCATTGAGTTTTCCCCATTTTTGTCGGGTTTACCTAGGTAAACCTTACTCTGCTATCACTTTTCAGTTTTGTCTTTTCTTCTTCTGCACATATGTAGTATTGATCTCTTGCCCGGAGACTGTTCTCATTTGATGCCCCTTACAGCATTCATAACAAAATACCGTTCTTCTGTCGGACAGTCATATACATATTTGCAATGCATGTTAGCTTGTGCATTGAACCTGATAATTGGGAAATTATCGCAGTAAATTTTATCTCTCCAATTTCTTTTAAAATTTGCCTTTCCACTCTATTTTATCCGGTAACATTTGTTACGGCAGGAAGGGTAGTCATTCTCCACGGTCCATCGACAACCGATCCATACATGGAACTTTGTTGTAAGATCAAAAAGGTGGTGTTCGCTTTAGATTGGGAATCGTCCTCAATTCGTTTTTGATACACAGCTGGTGGGGTTAATTTTTGTCTAAAAGCGCCAAATTAACAACTTCTTAGAGTCTACATACTGAATTATCAGAAAAAGAATAATCAAGGCCCACAGATAAACACAACCAGACTTACAGTGGTTCAAACCTGCCGTATTGGCGGCGTAACCACAATATAACGGATTTTTGTGGATTGACAAATTATGTATGTGTATCCACAATTTAAAATCACCGGAAACAATGAATTTCCAAATTGTGGATACACATGCTACATAGGTGATGTTTCCACATTTTACTTCCACCTTACTATGTCAATTATCGGCATGAGAACTGAATAAAATTGCGGCAAAATTTTGGCGAAAGTTTTTTGGACATGTCAGATTTATTTCGTTATTTTTCACGTATCTGACGTGTCTTCTTCGTTGATCTTTATCAACAAAACGAAATAGGAACGACTGACAGTTTTACACATAACATATCTGATTATGGTTACAAAGAATCAAAACCTGGCGTGTTATCCTTTTGCTTGTATGGCTGGGAAAGAGATACGATATCTCGATTCCGTCGTACGATAAACTTTCGTCCCAAATCTGGATGTCCCTGCGTACAAGTAATCGTAAATTTGATTGACATATTGACTCCGCCCACTTGTTATTTAACCAATCGTCACACTTTTTACACGACATCCGAATTCAATAAAACAGTAAACAAGATCGGCCTGTTTTCTAGATTTATATAGTTTTCCCTTCCCATCCATCCAGAATCGGCATTTCTGTGAAACGGTGATTATTTAGCATTTAAAATAACTCTGTGGGTATGACAGTATCTTGTTTTATAGCCAAGAGTTGATAGAAAAAGGACCATTGAGTAGGAGAATGACGAATTTTCTGAACATGTCGGCGATTGCGATGTTTGGAGATTTCTTGTCTGGATGTACTTTCATTGGATTCATTTTCTCACAGATCAAATAAGTATGGAAATTATGTAAATGTGGATACATCTCCTGTATAGGATGTGTATCTAAATTGTGGATACATCTCTTATTTAGGATGTGTATTCACATTTTACAGATTCAAAGTTTTATGCTCTAAAAAAATGTGGATATACATCCTATATAGAGATGTATCCACAAAAAACGCTATATTGAGGTTACGTCGTATTGGCTTATTTTGCACTTATCGGTGCATTTACAGTCGACATTTTCTCCTGTTGCAAAATTATGACACCTTCAACCAAAATCATATTTAGACTGAATATTTCGGAATTATTTGTTGTTGAAAATAGCTAAAATTGGTTTTGATTAAAGGTGTCCTATTTTGTAACAAAAGAAAATCTGCACCGAAAAGTGCGTAAAAATACGAAAATAAGCCAATGTACCAACTTTGGTGCGCCATAAAACCGTTTTCGTGCTTCTGCAGCCCTTATAATTTTGTGTCTTATAATTCAGCAGGTAGGCTGTACAAAATGATCCATTTCGTATCCTTTTGATAAAAGTGAAAGTTTGGCCCTACACACCGAACAGCCTGAGGACGATTCCCTATGTAAAGCGAAGACCACCTTTCCTCCCTTAAATGATCACAAATATGGGACTAATAAACCCCTCTGATGCAAGTAAACCCGACATCAGTACTTTAAAGGTCAACCCAAACGGAATTTTTTTTGGTCTAAAAATCCTTAAAAATCATAGTTCATACTTCACTTTGTATGAAAAAAATATTGAAAAAATTCTAATCTGATCAGAAACACACGTAATATGGGAGCAAAGTGGGCTTTTCCACACTTTCACAGCTGGGTTGATGACGTCACGCAGGGAAGTTGCCCGAGAAAAAACAGCGGATAACATGGAAAGCGAGTGCAGTCAGAGCTCCGGTTCAGATGTCGATTCGAGCGATATCAGCTGCTTAGATGGAAATATTTTTCGCCAAGAAGATGAAATAGACATAGAGGAGGATGATGACGGGCAAATTAACAGTTGTTTGCAGACCAACGGCGGAATTCAGCCCTATCAATTTGAGCCGTACGGCTCCGATTCTGACAGTGACAACCACTCTGACAACGTGGAACTCGACGACGACAGGATTCGGAGAGGTCGTTTGTTGAATACAGATTGGTATGCAACTTGACTGGAAACCTTATTATCGTCATCTATAAGACCAAATGTCCATATATTTCAAACTGTATTGAATGTAGAACGATTCTGTGATGTAAAGAACGAGCACATCTGTGTTGTTATTGTTGTTACTGACCGAGGCAGCCTTTTCGAAGGGATAAACTCCGGGATTCGGCAGTATGGACAGTAAACTGTTGATAACTCTACTGATATACGTCCGATTTGAATTTTGTTTGTTTTTCCATAATCCCCATGAAATACCAATTTCAGAATTATATAGTTTGATAAAAAAACTTTGGACATTCATGGCGAAAAGTAAGCCGTGGTGAGTGGATCGGCATTCACATTTGCTCAATTTTCGACAAATTACCTCAATTAAATTGAAATCGAATGATATTCCCACAATCTCAAATGTCAAGGGATTATGAAAGTATTATTATCACTTCTGTATCTACAGCCATTCACTCCAATTGGTGTTTTTTACTTATTTACTTCAAACGTATATATATTTATGAAAGATCATTTTATTATTATTAACTAATATGAAATAGAGACTCATCCAGTCTAACCTGTAGGTGCTCAAGCAACAAATGCCACGCGAGAGCGAGCAGGGCATGTACAGCCGTCTCCCTGCCCGAGGCCTCGCTTGCAGGCTAGGTTCGTTCAGCCGATGTCCGTGATAGATTCTCCTTGTCCGATTTCTTTGCCGTCACATTCTGATTGTTCTTAGGTTTGATAGTTGGAATAGCTGTTCTCTTTAGTTTTGGTTTGTACCCGAATTCAACTGCTACGCTGTAGATGTCCTCGAATGATGTATAATTTCTGTCAAAATGTGCCGAGCAAATTATACGAGTACTGGCTCGGGCCCTCTTTCCACACTCTCGTGTTGCGTACAAATTTCGTCAAATTTGCAGCGATTTTCTCGTCTTTAGACCACAAATGAATACTAACACCGTCATCTGTAGTAAAACTGCAACCTCCCACTACACAACGTCGCGGCATATTTAACAAATCATGCCCCGATACTCCGAAAATCTCCAGAAGTCAGCAGCTACTTACGACTGTGGTATACGGCTTTAACATAGAGAATACAAGACGGCTTCTCTCCATGACGTTACAGCTGGAATTGACAGGAGAGCGATTTTCACCTTTCAAACGGCAATATCTCGCCAACCAGACTGCACAAAATTATGAAAAAAATATCATTATTTTCAGAATCGAAAGGACTATTTTTTTATATTTTTGACCTCAGAGCGTTTGGGTTGACCTTTAAGTACTTTGATTAAAGATTGCATGCATGGACATATTCTGTTTTGTGCATTTCCTAATAAATGTGTAGATGAACACTTGGAACCCTGGCGTACTTTTGGGGTAAAAATCAAGTTGCCACAAAAATTTGACCTATGGTCTATGACACGAGAAATGAAAATTTGCAGTTTATTATACTGGGGGTCAGTTGAGCCTAGTTGCGTAACCCGGCAGGCCAAAACGCCTCCGCCCCTTCCCATCTGATCAGGTCTCGAATCGCAAAGGCCAGATAGGGTTAAAACTCGAGGGACAAGTGAGTACTTTATAATACCAATTCTGGGAAACGATATGTAAACTTGCCGTGGATTTGCCCTTGCAAATGCATGTTTGTTTAGTGTTGTCTAGAATCGCCCGATGGACCATTTATTACGTAGCGTGTGCCATCTTAATAATTGGCGAATCAGTATCCACAATATCATTTTCTCATAGATATAAGTCAATTCACTCCAAAGCTGACAACTCCGAAGCAAGCAAGAGCTAACATCCAACGACGGCAGAAACATAACCCGGCGTTACCTGACAAGGCCTCTTCTGACTTCGCATTCTGGTATTTTAACAGCATACCCAAAGACATCGCAAGTACTACCGGTAGGAACGATTCTCGGATTTAATGTATCACAACCACGCTTTGATTGTGATTATTCATGTGGATACCTTCAACGTCGTGCGAACGCAGCGCCGGCACAAGTGGAACTTGATATATACCAGACTAGCATCACAGCAGATTCGGGTTAACTTCTTTTTTATCAAATAAGCATCCATCATCCTTCATCCCACATGTATTCAACTGTGTACCTGAACGCAATCAGAAGCTGCTCCTGTGATAGAATGGAACAATATTCTTATTTTGGGCTCCAGAACGTGCAAAATACAGAAAATACTGACGGATTATGGCTATTATGGGTTTTTCTTCAAACAAAATGCCACGGTCTTCTGGCTCTCAGGAGAAATTTTGATTTTAATCCACTTATATC